>VZSR01003793.1:2350085-2397989 GCA_013398615.1 Brachypodius melanocephalos | reverse complement strand
TTTTTTTTTTTTTTTTTTTTTTTTTTTTGCTTTAGGCAGCCTTTCAGTGAAATAATAGCCCATGTAAGTGCTATTCCATCTCTTTCTCAGTGCCTGGAAAAAGAAATGACTCCATGCTGACCTTAACTCCTTAGGTAGTGAAAGGATGGGCCTTTCAGCGAGTCACCATGTCCCCAAAATGAGTGATCTGTCTGTCAGGGGAGCCCTTGCAGTCCCAGTTTTTGTTATTGAAATTTATCCCATGGATAATCTGTGAAAATCTGTGTTTGGTGCAGCATGCTTGGCTATTACATGCATGTCTCAGAGGTGAGATCCCTGATTCCAAGACCTCATCCTGGGGCAGTTTCTGTTGTTCACTTGCTGTAGACACAGCTTTTCCGGGGCCAAGGCAAGCTTACAGGACTCAGGCTCTGTGTTAGTGACTTTTTGAGATGGAGGTGACTTAAGGAGTCACCCTGGCCTCCAGACAGCTTATGAACACACAAATCATACAAGTTATAGAATTGTTAAGTCTGGAAAAGACCTCTAAGAACCCAGCACTGCCACGTTCTCCACTAAACCATGTCCCAGCTGTCACATCCAGAAGTTTTTGAACATTTTCAGGTATGATGATTCCACCACTCCCCTGGGCAGCCTGTTCCAATGCTGGATAACCCTTCCAGCAAAAATTTTTCCTTAATATCCAATCTAACCCTCCCCTAGTACAACTTAAGGCCGTTTCCTCTCATCCTGTCACTTGTTGCTTGGGAGAAGAGACAAACCTCCACATCACTACCATCTCCTTTCTCATGGTTGTAGAGAGATAAGGTCTTCCCTAGGCCTCCTCTTCTCCAGGCTAAACACCCCCAGCTCCCTCAGCTCCTCCTCATCAGATTTGTGCTTCAGACCCTCCAGCACCTCCATGTCCTTCTTGTAGCAAGGAGTCCAAAACTGAACACAAATGCAACAAATCACAATTAGGTAGCCTAAAAGGAAAACCCGTTTGGAACAGATTGCAGCTGTTATGCTTTCCAAAAATAAAAAAAAAAATCTTAAACACCTCAGAAAAACGAATCTTCTGTTATCCACTGAATTATTTGGCTCATCTAATGGACCAGGAAGGTGAATCACCTACACAGGGACCTTGTCCACTGTTTCCTATTTAGAGATGGCTCAAAGACTGAAAGGTTACCTGTATACACATTAATGGAATGCCTAACGAACTGCTTGAAATATTTTGAGATTTAAATCAATGATTATTGAAGTACACTTATATAAAGGAAACCTTTCATCCATTTGCACTTTCCTTCTTTGTCCCCAAATTATGTGTGACTTCTTGCAATAACAAAATCTGAAGCCTGTTTCTTTGCTTTTTAAATGCACTGTATGACACATCACCATCACCCCAGAATGAGTGTTTACCTACTGCTGCACAGCTCAATAAATCTGTGGCACAAGAGGGTGGTTTGTTTCCTCTTTAATTGCTTGTATTGTTATAAACCACTTTGCAAACTAACTTATGCACAACATGAGTATATTTTGGCAGTGCCAAAATCCTGCTTGTACTCCTTACTGCTCAGCTAAGTCAACACAAGTTTCTCAAACTAAATCAAAATGCATAAAAAGCATTAAAAATGCCACAATCCAAAGCAACCATATCTTTTTGATAAGAACTAGTCCCAGCTGTGGTTGGCCACGTTTTGCTGGCCATTACTGTGGGGCAACCTTGGAGCTCCTGTATTCTCCCTACCCTGGGGACTTCCAGCTCTGTTTCTTTTCTCATGGCAGAAACCTTTTTTCTGCATTGGTGGGTTAAGGCAGGGTAAGAGCCAAATAGATTCACCCAGGCAAGTGTGCTCAGAGTTTTCAGATTAATCCTCCAAGTCCAGAGTTTTCTCAGTAATAAAATGACAGCTTGTTTGTACAACTATTCAGCTGCTTTAAAATGATCACGTGTGCTGGTACAGCCCAGCTGAGGCACTCAATTCACCCTTGCTGTCTTTTCAAGTTATTTTGCTTTAATCAGAGCCTGATGCTATAGCCCAGGGTTTCCTGTGGTCCAGAACAAAACTTCAGAGACAGCATGATAATGTCACAAGTGTTTCATGCCGAGATCTCATGGATGGAAATTGAGGTTATTCTTCATTTTGCAAACTGATGCTCAAGAGCCATGTCCAAATACATAACACTACCTCTCTGAAAAAAAAACCCTGCTGTGAAGACATTCAAAGCAGAACCTTTTTGTGAATATGATTGATCAGAAAGATGAAATGAATTTGTGCTGATTAGCTTTAAGGAAGGCTCAAAGAACAAATATTCAAATATGAAAGAGACCAGCACACTGAAAGAACAAAGTCTCGTGTGTTTTTTCCTTTTGCATGATCACAGTAAATAAGTCAAGGAATAATGACTTTAAAGTGTGCAATATAAGCTGTGAATGAGATATAAGACAAGTAGGCTAATTCTTCCTCCAGTGAAGCACAGGAAATAAAATATTGCAAGATCTGAGACATTGGAGCACTTTAAAGCTAAACAAAAGCTAAACACAAGCTAAACAAACACTACCCAGAGCTAAGGGATGCTTGATTCATCCTCCTCTAGGAAAGAGAAGAGTTTACTGCTGATTGTCAGAACGCTATTGACAAGTCTTTACTGGCCTCTTCTCCAGGGAATTTTTTTTCAGGACAACGATTTCTAAAGCCTCTGCTAGTCCTATGAAGTAAATACCCTCCCACTTCTTAAGCACTTAAGTGGCTGAATTTGCTTTACAAATTTTTATCTGGTGGGTCATGCCCATGTAGTGCATCACAGATGGATGCTGACTTGCACCCTGCTTCTTGGACTCTTCCCTCAGAGACATTCTCACCCCTCCAGGCAACATCAGGTTACTGGCCAGAAAATATATATATATTACCCTATAATGTCGTTCAGCTCTTCACAAAGTCAGTGATTTAGCACCACCAGAGGGCTGTAGTTCCACAGCAGGAGCAGGCTGTGGGTTGGAGATGCAGCACCGTGCCAGTCTCTGACACGAGCAACCCCAGAGGCTCCTGCTGAGAATTTGCTTTGCAGTATGAAACAAGCTGGGGTTTGTCCTCATGGCAATAGTAGCTGTGCTGCAACAAGCTGTTGCTTCTGCCCAAGAGGACCAAATCCTCCCGGGATCAGGATGAATCCCCTAAGAGAGGTGGACGTGCTGATACGAAGGTACACATCTAGATGTTGCATTGCTCAGGACACATCTCCCCCTAGACCAGCCCAAATAAATACCCCAGAGTAACAGCAGACAGTGCCTCAAGCAGTGGAACTGGCAACCAAAAATATTCCCTGATTAGGGATTTCTAGGTTTTTGCTGGACCAGCACAACCTTATTCACGTTTCATCATGACTTCACTGATGCTTTCTGACTGGGCTGGTGGTGTGTGGTTTGATGCTTGTGGACATGAGCCCCACTGCTGCAGCAGGGCAGAGCAGCTGGCAGGGGCAGTTCTCCAGCAGCACAGCTGCCTGGCACCAGCAGAGGGTCTGGCTCCTCACTTAGCACATGTCCCTTTGCATTAGGTCACTGCCTGAGATCACGATTGTGTCCTTCCCCTGCCAGCACTGCTCCTGATACAGTTTCTGTAGAGAGGTATTTCTTGCATTGATTTCTGCACAAACCATTTTTAAGCACAGTCATATTGATTTCTGCTTTTAGCCAAACCAAATTTTCATATAATATTTCATATAATAATTTTTCATATCATTTTCATATATTTTTTCATATAATTTTTCATATGATTCATTAATGTTGCCACAGCACCATCTTGAACCATTCAGACTTCTCTCGAATGCTGCCCACTACACACGGGGTGGCTGCAAGGTCATTTGTAAACATAAGAAAAAAAAAATAATTGCTTTGACTCAAACTTCCATAACTTGTTTGGTTTGTTTGTTTGTTTGTTTTAACTGTTTGAGGGGTTTTGTCATTTGTTTATTTTTCAATTCTGCACTAGGGTCTGTAATTGAGGGTCTCAGAGAGAAGGTCACCTTCCTTCCCCACATTTCCTTGCTCAGGTGCTAACTTTATTCTGAGGGTTTGGCTGCTGTCACAAGGGAAAAACACCTCTCTATTGGTAAATTCTCAGTTTCCCTAAAAACAATTTTGGGGGTGTTTTTACATTGGCCTCTGTACCTATTTTTATTGACATAAGCATACTGCTTCATTTGAGTCTTCACACTGGATATGAAAATGCAGCTCAGGAAGCACAGAAGCTGTTTTAAAACCCAGCACAAAGAAGTAAACTGGAATTTATTGTTGCACTGATACCTTCATCTTTAAATCAGACAGGGTGAGAGAAGGGAGAGCAGTGCAAATATGTGATACTCAGATTCTCCCCCTCATCAGAATTCCATTCCTAATAAACCAGCCATGACAAACACCTTCTCCCCAGTTTCCTCTGATTTAGCAACTGCCTAAGAATCTCAGAACAGCAGAGCTGCAGAATGGTTAATGCACAGGGAAAGTGTAAAGAAGTGTCTCCTGAGGCAAATCTTGCACACAGCACATGTATTTAAATCCTCAATTACTGATACCAGTCATCACAAAATCATACTCATCCTCTGAGTGTAAGAACACAGAATTTGTAATTTTTTGTGCTCATGATTTAAAGCCATAACTAACCTTTTTGGTGTCTGGTGCCAGAAAAAAATCTTTTGAGATCCTCATGTCCTTCTGCAAGCACATATTTTCTGTTTGGAACAGCCACTAAGTCACTGCCTGTGTGCAGGGAAACACCTCTCCATTTAGGAAATGCAGAATCTGCCTGAAAACAGAAGAAAAGTACTGGAAAGATTTAGAAGACACAGAGACTAAATGCCAGGGCAATTATCTTCTGAGGAATAAATCTAGGTATCGTTTTCATGCACCGTCAAATTGCAACAGATAAGCAGACTGTCTTAAGAGAAAATCCTTTTAATTAAAAAAACCAAGAACAAACAAACAAACAAACAAACAAAACACAAAAAAAAAAAAAAAAGGAAAGAAAAAAGTTTGCCACTGAGAGTAAAAAGTTTACTCCTGAGAGTACCAGCCAGCTGGTATTCTGTATTTTTAAAACATTTGTCACTAAAATTACTGTCACCGTTCAGTACGTGTAACACACCTCTCATAGATCCATGCTGCTCAGACAAAAGGGACTGTCATGCCTCAATGCCTGCCCCTGCGAAAGGAAACTGGAAAATTGTCCCACTGGAAAACTGTAACCCTTCAAAGAGTCTGGATACAGTTTGGTTGCTCATCAGGAGGTGTAATGTTAGTTTTTGAAAGAGCTTACACGAGCAAGCCTTTCATATTTTAATAAGCAGGTGCAAAAAGAAAGAACTAAAAATTCCCATTTCTGTGGGACACATTAAACTGGGTGTTTCAGAGGAAGCAGCCATAAGGCTTGAAATCACAGCTATGGGGATTAACAATTCCAAGGCAGTCGAACAGGAACTCCAAATGTCTGGCTCTGTGGATCTGAAGTCTCATGCCTTTTTCTCCCGTCATTATCCCAACACTTCCTGGAGATCTGTACCCTTTCCCTGGCCTTTTCCATACTCTGTGAAACTCCTGTGAGGAGGATTGTCATCACATTCAGGGCAAGAGGCCCCATATCCACAGATATTAAGCATTTTGAAAATGTATGTGCTGAGTAACAATAAAACCTGATGTTTCTTTGCTACCTGGGGATCTGAAAGACAGAGGGTAATATTGCTCCTTTCTCTTTCCCTTTCCCTGTGAATTGGTCTAATTTTAGGGAACACTGGGCTGATTTTCATCCACCTCAAAGGAGCAGGATCAGAATCCCTGTTCTGCTGTTGGTAGAAGGTGGCAGCTGGAGTATTTTCACATCTGCTCTTGGCTAAACATCATAACTTGTGCTAAAATGCTTCTGTAAAGATGCACAGCATGGGAAGATTGAATTTTCTGTTTTAAAAGGGCAGTGGGAAAATCAGACATCAGTTGAAACACCAGTTAATGAGAAAGACATAGGAGTGATTTTCTGTTCTCTTTTGTTTCTATGGGGGGTAGAGAGAAGTACAGAGAAGAAATTAGGAGAAGCCATTAGGACAGGCTCTGTTAGTGCCTTTTAACTTAAAATGCTTATTGATTTCAACAAAATATCAATCATATTAAAAGGATTTGTGTGCTAAATGAACAGGTCTAATGCCACAGAGTCACGTTGTGTTGTTTCAGCTGTAAATCCACAGCTGCATTGGCTGAGCCATGATCAAAACCTGTGCAAATGGTATCAAAGATTGAAGGCTCAGTTCAACTCTCTTACCTGTACCCAGGGCTCATTTTTGATAATTGCTTGGCAGTATCTGCTGGCAGATGTTATTTCTAAGGCAGAACATTTTCAGTTTTCGCAGCCATCCAAGGAGAGGGAGCAAGGAAAGGCAAGAGAAATTCAATTTTTCACAATGAGGAAGGAAATAAAGTTGCAATTTCTTATTTCCAAGTGGGTTGCCCACCATGACCCGTGAGGCTGCAGGCTGGATGCAATTAGAGCTGTCAGACAAACTGGAGCCCTCCCATGGGTGCTTTTGGAGAGCAAACCCTGAGGTGAGAGCAGCTGCCCCAGCCAGGGAGACAGATCAGGTTTATAAAGCCATGCAGTGCAAAACAAACACACTCACCCCAAGGCTGAAGCTGGAATGTGGGCACCAGCTCCCCATGGGAGTCATCCTCCGGGTTTTTCACAGACTGAATTAAGGTCTGTCCTGTGCTTTCATGAACATGCTTCATATTTTGTTCTGCTCCTGTCCTCAGCTGCTGCCAACACAAAAACCATCAGAGATCTTCTTGAGAGAGCTGGGCTGGGAGTGCTTTGACCATGGGAGCAAATTAGGTTAAAAAAGGGTTCACTGAGCAATTGTCTCTTACTCAATTGTCTCTTACTCTTTGCTACCACAAAGACCAAGAGCTGGCAGAAAACAATGACAACAGGGATCTTGTGAGGCTTCCCCATCCTCCAGTAAAGTCTTGACTGAATCACACTTTGGTTGTATCATGTCAACTAAATCACCAATTAAATGTGTTGAAAATGTTAAAAGAAGTATTAGTCCAGATAATTTGAATTAATATATGCAGACCTCCCTGAAAAGGGAATTGTGGCCTCTCTCCTGTCTTGGGGAATGTCATTAACTGTTCATTTAACTTTGGAGCAATGGATCTCACATGTTTTGTGGCCGAGTTTATTTGTTTTCATGCAGTACAGGTGAAAGGAGTAAAGGATGCCCTGGCCAGGGCTGCAGTGTGTGACACTCACAGCAGGTGAATTTGCTGTGTTGTTTCCCCAATGAAAAAGAGACTGCAAACTCTCTGCATGCTTCTCTCCTTATTTATTTTCTTTGCACAGATGTCTCCTGCCACTGAAATCCTTGCCTTAAAGGGGTTTGCTGGCTGAGCTCTGTACTGCTCCAGCACTCCTCATTTTTTTCTTGGATCCTAAACATCTCACCCTTCATTCTCTCTGTCTCACCCCTCCAACTCCCCTTTGCAAATGTCACTCAGCCTTTTCTCTGAAGAGTCTGTCCTCCCCCTAATAACTGACCTTTGACTTGTGTAGAAGAACTGTAAATTTTACCTGGCAGTTCCATGGGAAGAGCTGCTTTTGGGAAACCTCTCACATTCACATTTCACTGCTTTCCCCAGGCTTTTTATTCTGTCAATCAGCATAAACTCAAACAGTCAGGGTGCAAGTGGAGTCAACCACTACTGGGATTTTATCAGAGGCACTGCAAAAGATTTTGATAGTTACAAACTGCTTTAAAGATTTTTTTTTCCCCCTTAGAAATTTTAGCAAAACAGCAGAACAGATTTCTAGATGCATATAGCAAAACCAGAACGTATTCTGAGTGTTTTTGATTTTGATCTAGTGAATTCCAAAAAGGTTTATAATGGAAAGCTCTATTTTCTCTGGTCCTGTAAAAAGTTGTTAACGTGTTCTCAAAACACCAGATATAAAACTCCTGACACCCTCTCACTCTTCAAGTGAAAAATTAAACCATTAGAAGGTGCTGTAATATCTCAAAAAAATGTGAATCTTGATCCTATGACTTCATCATCAAGTCACACTTTTCTGCTTTTAATTACTTATGCTTAGTCTGTGTGCTGAATTATCCTCATGGATGTAGCTGGAGCCAATAGACAATGAATGCTCAACCAATCAATCAATAAAGAACAGTTAACCACCAAGAGAAGAAAGCTCTTTTAGAGACTGAAAGTTATTTCTCATCTCATGAAGATAACGAACCTTATGGACCACCCCCAGGTATGGTACAGAGACAGGAGGAAAAATAAAAATGTTGCGCCCAGAATAACCCCTAAGCAGTATAAAACCAGCAAAGATTGAAAATAAGCACTGCTTCTGATTTAAACTGCCCACAGGAGGGAGTTTGGGCTGTGCATTTTAATTGCTGCTTTTGATAAACATATATTTTTTTAAAAATGCAACAGGCTCATCTGAACAGTGTCAGAACATGACAGCTGGTACTTCTTGAGGAATTTGGGCCCTGCTGCTTGGTCTGCACAGGTCTTGTGGGTTCAAAGCGAGCAGCTCACATAAATCTGCCAGGGACCACCTGCCAGAGTTTGGACATGTGAACAAAATCTCTCTCCTAAGTGAGCAATGGGTCTTGAGCCATTACAAACCAATAATTACACTCAAGGTCCTTGCATTTCTCTTCTCAGCACATGCTGCCAATTGGTTGTTCTGTGGGGAAGCTTTAGGATGGGCTCTGTAATGACACAGAAAGTAAACATTAACAATTAATGCAATTCATTATCACAGCACTTTTAAATGGGTGCAAATTGATTCTTGAGGAGTGTCCAAACCAAACTGTTTTAGAGTAACTGCTAACAGCAGCTTGCCTCTTTGTGGTGCTTTGCATTTACTGAAACAAAAATGAGCTACTCTAAAATTTACGAGAATTGATATTGGTGTTTTAATGAACTTCTCAGAAAGTGCAAATGTCCTTAGTAAGCTGCTTGGCATGGGCTTCTGACACCATAACTGGTATTCAAGAGATAAATTTTATTCCAAGGTAGGTATTAAAGTCCAGCAAGGCCATTTTTGAAGAAACTAAACAATAGTGTGCGATTCAGTATGAAGAAACATATAAAAACCTGATATAATGAAGTGTTTCTCAGCTACCAGGAGCTTTGCTGTTCCTGTATTGAATCAAAAGCACTCACAAGTTCTGTCTACAATTTACAACTTCAAAATCAATTAGTGAATCATTACTGGTTATTGTAAGAGTTACAGGAAAGCAGTGATAAAGAAAAAACAAATGCAAGCAGGAAATACACAATTATTGAAAGTCCCAGTCTTGGTAATGGCTACTTCTAATTAAATATAAATGGATGAGAAATGTCTGGCTCTAATCCTCTTGTCAGATCACCACAGGGTAACAAAATGATGAATCACCTCCCACAGGCAGAGAGTTTTTCGGGTAAGAAAGAAGCCAGATGTTCAATTGACTTATTTGGATTCTGCTGAAGGAAAGGCATCTGAGTAAGTTTGAGAGACAGGAACCTGAACCCTGGTGACAGGAACTGTGAATGTTTACAGGAACTATGCAAAGAGCCAGATTGGAAAATTGTCATTTTATCATGCTGCTAGGAAGGTGAATGCTATACCTCTCTCAAGTCATCAATATAATGGATTATATTGTAGGCTAACCCAATAGATTACACAATTTGCACCTAAAGACTTTGGTAGATTTGCATTTGAAAACACATAAATGGGCTTCTTGCTCCTGGTAGTCGATGAGCTATCCACAAGGTACAGAAATTTGCCATGAGGAGTTAGAATTTATTTAAAACAACATGTATTGGGCAGCAGTGACTGAGCTCCATCCAGAAGAGTGTGTAGTAAAAGATAATTGGGTAACACTCATCAACTAAATATGACAAGGTGAGCACAAATATTTTTTTCCACACTACATCAAAATTTAAAACTGAATAAGTAAATCTGTTACCCCGTGGAAACACACTCTAGAAATATGTCTTGTAGTTCTCTGTTCTTGCTAAAGAAAGCAATGATAAAGACTCCCAAATTTAAATATTTTTATAAAATCTAATAAAAGACTGTTGTTACAAGCCTGGTCACATTAATTCTTACTCAACATAAAAGCTCTAGCCATTCTATGCCTTCTTTTGTTTCCACATATTTATCTACTAAAAAAAAAATTAAGTTTTCCCCATTCACATTTTCGATTTATGCCTTTCATTCCAGCTTTACTATTTCTCACCTGGTCTCAGCTGCCTTATTGTATTTTGCCATCGAGTAGTTGGTGGTGATTCCCAGCTGGAACAGAAAGATTTCTTCTTCAGCTTTTGCTAAAGATTCCAGCACTGATTTCCAAAGAAAATGCCATCACCATGAGCAGGAGTTTTACAGTAAAGGCACACAAGGTCATGCTTGGAGAGGCCAGGACTGGGAAAAAAGTCCTCAACAGTTTACATCTGACTCCAGCACTTGCTCCAAGGTGAGCACTGCATTCCTCAACTCCCCGTTTCACAAAGGTGTTCTTTTTAAATTCTCTTGAAAATCTGTGATGCTACGGGAACATCTGGACAGATCAGTGTGGGAGGTCCAGGCAGGATAAGCTTTTCTATTGATGCCTTGGAAGGCTGACCTGGAACAGAGACTGGACAGAGCTGGAGAATAAAGCAGGGATTTATTGAAAGGCCTTTAGGATGCACCTTGGGCAGGACAAGAGCCTGACCAGGGCTACACCCAAGGTGGACCCAAAATGGTCACAAAATGGCTGAGCAGTCAGGAGGTTTTACATTTTCATAAGTTTTGGTCTATTTGCATATTGGAGTTTAATTGTCCAATTCCATCTCCAGGTTGTGAGGTCCCATCCTTCTTGTTCCTCCCTCCAGCCCACCCTTGGTTGTGCTTTTGGGGCTGAAAGTTGTCCTTGGTGTGCAGCAGGAAAAGGATTTGTTTTGTGTCCCTGCTCTGTGAAGAGCTCACCAGCACTGAATGTGAGGCTCAGAACTGCACCCCTGGGCAGCACAGAATCTGAAAATAGAAAAGCTAAAACTTAAGGCATCACTTCCTGGCCAGATCTTTGTGTGGTTCAGAAGCTACAGAGCTGCAGCCAGTGGCACTGTGAGGGTTTATGACCCCCTTTGGGGCTAAGATGTGACAAAGCCTCTCTGGATTGCATTGGAACAGGCTGTGGGTGTTTATTCACATCATGAAAGCTGGAGGGTGGTGATGGATGAGGCAGGTGTGGAAACTGCACAGCTCCTACCTCAGTCCCTCCAGCTACAGAAGCCACTCTCACCTCCGAACTTAGCACAAGCACTTCCAAGACCCTTCTACAGCTCAAAACGTGACTCACACTATTAGAAATCCTGTTGAAAACACTCTTGTACACCCTTTGAATCAGACCCTTTGTGAAATAAGTCACATTTTACTCAAAGATATATTTTTACATGCTCTGTGAGTCCATTCCTGCACCCATCCCAGCACAAGGAGAATGTATTTTTTTTCTTGCTTGACCTGTAACTTTTTGTAGCCATTAAAGTGTCCACAAGCACAGGGTAAAAGCAATTGAGCATTTATTTCTGGTAAATGAGAATCAAATGCTGGACCTTTCTCAGTCACTGGTAGTCACTGATGCTTCTGTCACTCCCAGTTAGCTAAATCTTGGATTTTTCTGGTATGATAAAAACAGAGGCAGAGTTTTTTTGTTTTTTTTTTTTTCCAAGTAGCAGGTCATTAAGCACAGCACCAGGCAAACCCAGGGAACTAGGAAAATTTATAGAGAATGCCTCCAAAATACTTCAGCTGCAAGTTAGGCAGAAAATACCTTTCACTTGTTCACTCTGACCCACTGACTCAAAGAATAAATACACTGAGCAATTTAATAGGTAGCTGATGCCAGCACCTGTGGATACAGATAAGAAGATACAGATAAATTTCTTATCTGTACTTGATGCTACAAAGAGCAAAGTTGGTAAATTTCTTTAATAATCTTTCTCTTTAGTGATTTCTAGCTGACAAACCTCTCACAAGACACACTTTAAAAAGCCTTTTTCATGAATTCAGGGTTCACAAATGATAAAAGGATTATCAGCCCTGCGGCATGAGATGCACAAAACACATACCAGAAAAAAAATGAAACTTGAGAAAACCTCTTATTTCCCAGCAGCTCCTCCTCTCCCATTACCTTCACAAAACATTAACCTCACCCAGCCTTTTAATTTCTCAAACTGTGAACAAACCAGAAGCCTCAGAATCAACAAGCAGAATGTAAAGAGGCAGTGCTGGGACCAGAAGCTCAGATAAGTTTCATCATAGTTACTCTTTTTGTTGCATTCTTTAAAATTTTAAAGAAAAAAAATAAAACCACTTAAATATTCAATTTGGGAAAAAAAAAATAGAAGCTGTTCTCGTGAAATAAAATTCTGATAAAAACTTTGAGGAGTCATGGCATGGTGTCCTGCAGCAATGAAGCCCATACATGTGTAACCAGCCCCAGTACTTATTTTCCTCTTCCAGCAAGACTCACATCCCAAAATCAGCCAAATTTGGGTAGAGGTTTTGCACACCTCTTAAACTTTTAAGGAAATCCACTTCTTTTGGAGAGTGTATTATGTTTTCATGTTTTGTTTATGACATTAGTTTATTTTAGGATGAGAACATCCTGCTGTGGACTACTTTAATACGAGAAAAAAAAAACCCCACCTGTCACTGGACAATGGATACGAAGAATGTATTTTCCAAGTTTCTTTCCACAGGTTGTTCTCCACAAATTTGTTTTCTGTTAGAGAAAACAAACAAAACTTATCATAATAACCCAGAGAGAAGAGGGATCCTGCCTTTGGAGGAGTAGAGGACAATATCAGTAGCAGAGAAAAATTTATACATGTACAGAGCATGATTTTGCTCTACACCCCTCCACAGACTGACAGACAGCAGTGTATTTTGGTGATAATAATTTATCACAAATCAATTTCTCATCCCCCCAAAATGATAAAAAACATTTGGAACTTCAATTGAAACAGACTGATGCCAAATTTCATGAGAGGTGGCCTCAGGCAAAGAGCTGCACCCAAATAGCACTTACTCCACAGCACCTGGCTTTTGCTATTTTTCTCATTAAAGGAAAAATCCTGGGATGGGTTAAACAAGTGGCAATACAGGGAGGGGAAGCAGCAATATCTTCCTGCAGTGAGGGAGATTTGTGCTCCCTCCTCCTAAACAGTTCTTCCATTCTGGAAAGCAGCCTTCATTTACCTCCTCTACTGTTTATTCCATGCACTCTTAAAATGCACATTCCTTTCATCAATATTCAGGAAAGAGGACATAATCAGTGAAGCAATAATGCATTTTGCGTAGAGAGAAATGTAAATTCTCTGACTTTGAAGCATAACCAAATTCTCACCTCCAGAAGTTAGTAGAAGGCTTTTCTTAGGGAGCAAATTTTTAGCATAAATGTACACTTTCATTCTGACCACCTCCAGACCTGGGGATGATAACAAGCAGGTAAAATGTGTCAAACCAAAGGTCTGCAGAGGTCACTATTCTCCCTCTAATTATATATATGGAAGTAGGCTGTTCTGTAATTATTATTATTATATATTATGCCTGTTAATTATTATTTTTTGTCCCCTGCTATCAGTTTTTTTTCACCTTTTTCTTTTCACTTTTCTCTCTTTTTTTTTTTCTTCTCCTCCCACTGTGTTTGTGGCAACTGAGTTCACTCTCTTAAGCTGCAAAGCAGAGGTGTTCCTGCTCTGCATCAAAACAAGTGTGAATACAGACTGCAAACCACGACCTGAATCTATAATGGACCACCCCTGAAACTGTTCAGAGATGCCCCATGAATATTTTAGTTAGAGATGGGTAATAACTCAGCCTATGAATACAATATAAAATTATTGCCTGTCACATGGCCAATGAACAGGTGCAGAATGGTAAATCAACAGCATTTGTCTCCATTTTTCCAAAGAATGCCTGAACCTTCTTTGAGACTTTAGAATAAATGGAAGAATAGTGTCTTTACTCTGATAGGGCAGCTTTGACTCTGTTCTCACTCATTCCAGGGCTGAGAGATCTTCAGGAAATCAAGTCCTGCGTTGGGTCTTATATTTGAGATTTTTTCTTAATGTCTATGAATAGAAGAGCTTCATCTTAATCACCACAAACTACATTTTCTCTTGTTTTTTGTCTGGATATCGTCAAAAGCAAGGCTTAATTTATCAATATAAAGCAAAGCCAGATGAAAATTTACAAACTATGTACATTGTTTCTAAAAGTTAGAACAGGTGTAATATTTATTTCCTACACAGTATCCCTGGTAGAGGTGTCAGCGTTTTGTGCCTTCAGTTATTGGAAACGACAGGTGAAAAAAAAAAATCTTCAGCACTTGAATTTTCAGTACTTTACTATAAAAATAGTGAGAAATCAAGTACAATGTGCACCTTATATTTGCATTCAAGAAATATTTTATATAGGAAAAGTCTACTCTAGAGCTAAACAATATCCATTTGCCATCTGACTTGAAGGAGCCAGACACCTGCCCCCACGATGGCATCTTTGAAAATCCCCACAAAGCAGTTTCTCAGAAGCCTGCAAGCCCCAGTGCCCCCCTTCACAATACTGAGATGGTGGAGTGCATTATTTATGGGTTCAAATGGTACATTCTTCTTCTAAAATAATCATGGTTTAATTGGGATAATGCCCTTGATTGTCTGCCTAAGTGAAACTTGGGTAGTAAATAAACTCCTGGCTTTCAGCCATTAGATCAGCAATCAGGGCTCACTGAAAACTCACCATTAAGGCATTCAAAAATAATTAATCTTTTCAAATAAACAAAAAAATTCACAGTAGTACTCACCTTCCTTATATTTTACAGTATTTTAAATCAAAATTATTTTAAAAGCTGTCTTTTCCCCCTTCTAAAAACTTTTGCAATAATGCACAAAGCAATTATGACACTATTTTCCACCGTTTCTCCTCATCAACCTCTTCCCATTATCAATCCTCTTGTATAAGTAGATGAGTGTCAGGATTGCAGTAGGGATTTATTACCTGTGTGTAGACAATAGGACCAATGTTCCTGCCACTGCAGCCTTGGGAAGGCTTCAGAAGGAAGTTAAGAAAGGGTCCCCAGACTCCAGAGAGATTTACAGTGGGAAACAGGGGAAACTGGATCAATTTAGCATCTAAAAGAGAGGGTTAAGACTGTGATAAATTCACTGGATGTGTCCATAGTGCTGTAGTGGAAGTAAATACACCCAAGTTATGGTAGGATCTCTGCAGCTGTACAGCCACAGTAACGTGTATTTGGCATGTTGATTAACTCTGAGTTAATTATCTCTGAGTTAATTAGCTCAGGAATTAACACAGCTTTCAGGGAAAATTTTGCAGAGAGCAAAATTTGAGTCCTGTTTTTGCTAAACTGAAGGAGCAGAGAGCTCGTCTTGAGGAGTTTGAAGCCATTTGCTACACGGGAAAGGATTTTTTCCTCTTCACTTCCATGTCTAATTTGGAGAGATTTCACTTTTGATAAATGTATGAAAGCCATCCTTCTGCCCTGCATTGAAAAATAAAATTTCAAATCCAGTCCTCAAAACACCTTGCAGAACCAGACCCAAGGGCAGGAACTGCACCACTGGAATACAGTGGATTATGATATACAGAATACTCACTTCAGCTGCAAATTTTGAGATGTCACCTGCAATTCAGTTTCAAAAGAGTAGAAATCATTTTAAAACCCTGTTCTGGCTTGGCCCTGACAGATTGAAAGTGAAGCCAAGAGTGGGGTTACCCTTTGCACAGGGCACTGATTCCAACAGTAACTCACAGGAAAAGAAGGAAATCCACCCAGTCAGCTTTCATGTAACTTTTTATTAAAACAGAACTTACAAATAACACGTCTTAAGGAATAACAGAGTCTAAATTTAATTCCTAAATTTTACAGCTTGGCATTAATATTGCCACATACTTACAAACAGTGTAAAACAAGTACATTGGGATCCTTAACACAAAATAAACTAGTTTGATGGAGCAAACTAACTTAGGTATCTATAGAGAAAGCAATTTTTTTCCCAAACAAGAGCTACAACTAAAACTAGCTACTACCCTAAATTAACTACCGACTAAATCTCCAAAACACAGAAATGGCTTCACATTAAACTACTCCAGGAGAAACAGACCTAAAATATGTTACTATATATTGCTGTATATTACTATATATTGCTGTATATTACTATATATTGCTGTATATTGCTATATATTGCTATATATTGCTATATATTGCTATATATTACTATATATTACTATATATTACTATATATTACTATATATTATTATATATTACTATATATTACTATATAGTACACAATATTAATTAATTATATTAATTATATTAATTGTAACATATCATATCCATATATTAGCGCTACATTACATTATTATTATTATATAATAACATACATTACAAGACAGATCTATGTGATGGATTGCAGCTGGTTCCATATCTTAACACTAAACAGTTCCATATCTTAATACTAAACAGTTGCAGCACTGGAAAACCCACAATAAAAGTCCTTATTTAAAAAATTTCAGTTTCCTTTAGGAATCCAGACGAGCTTTTTTCTTTGGCATTGTCTCATCATCTTCATCAGCAGGATAGCCAAATATTTCAAATATACCTCTCTGCCAATTAGAAAAAGGTAAAAAAATTAAATTCCCACATTGAAAAAATACACACTGCACATGTATTTTGCCCCCAAGTCTTAGGAGTGAGCAACAAAATTCTTGCCAGTTTTCTGTAGCTGCTCAGAAGCTGAGATTCAAAACATGCTCAGCTGTAAAAGGCACAAAAGAGGTATCACTTCCTGCATTTTGTCTGCTTAAAAACACTTATTAATTCCCTGATGGGGAATAGATTCCAAAAAAAGGCAATCCCATCTGTGTATCACACACACAGGGCACCAGCTGGGCAGGGCAGGAAGCCAAGGAGTAGCAACAGATCGAGCACACAGAAGAGGCAAAATTAACCTGTGCCCACCAGATTAACAGCAGACTCCAGTCCCACCTCATCCTCCTTAAATCTCACCCCAAACTAGTCAGGGATTTGGGTGAATTTATCCCCAGTTAAGATGCCCTGTGCAAGGCTATTGCTGACTGTGCCACCTACACCCAGAAAAACCCCACGAGGCTGCTCTGCTGCCCTACGTGAGGACAGGCGCTTCCATGGAAGTTCTGTCCCACCTTGGGGGGCTCCAGCGCTGTGGACAGGGTTGGGTATGTTGGAGAGGAGTTACTGGAGCTTGATGGTGACCCTGGAGCTGTCTTCTCTTCATCTTCAGTGAGCTGCAGATGTTCAGGCAGCCGTAAGAACATAGGTTCTTTGACAGATGAGTCAACAAGCGGTATGTCACTGCAAGAGACACAGGACAAGCGATTGAAGCTTTGCCTGATGTGTCAGACTGAGCCAGGTCATAAATGGCTTCCAAAGCTTTAGAATGAACTAAGTGACTTGGAGAATCCAGCTCCAGCCCTGCTTCCACCCTCACTGTAAGCTTCACAAATACCCAGGTGATGAGGAGGCAGACTGAATGCTAATTCAGAACAGAGCAAGATTCTGCTCTTATAAACTGAGTTTTCTGAACAGAACGTTTAATCTGCTGACCACATCAGCTCTACTCAAAAAAAGCTAGGTGGGCGTTTACTCTGACCCAAAAAGTTTTCAGCAAGAATGAAATCCAGCCCCAATCCCAGCCACCTGCTTCTGCTGCTCTCGGGGAAATTAAAAACCACCCAGCAGGCCTGCAGAACAGAATGGCAGCCACTGGCAGCCTCAGGAGACAGAAACTGGGCCATACCTGTTCAGTTTCTCCTTTTGCTGGTATTTTGTCTTCAGTCCCTGGAATGTGTGAATGGGTCTGACAGATTCCAGTGCATCAGAGAAGTTCTCAACTATGTGTGCAATAAGGTAGTCAATATCTTCCTGAATAAGAACAGAACAGGGTTTCAGCCTCAAATGCTCACAGGCACGAAGTCAGAAAGCTTCTAATTTGTTTTGGAAAGTAACTGATTCCTTGTCCAGAGCCAAGACATTCTTGTCAAGAACAAATGGGAAGCAATCAGATTCATTCTTAGGGAAAGAGCTGAGATCCAGAAAGATTAAACTTCCCTTAGAAATGGACAATAGACTCAGCAACATCCCAGTTCCATTTGTGATCCTTCCATTAAAACAGGGTCTTTGCCGTCTTGGAAATCTGCCTTTTGCCTCTGGCAAGGTCATGGACAGGCCAGTGCTGAGGCTGCTGCTGAACTCACCTTTTGGATGAACTCAAACAGCTCCAAGGAGGCAGATTTGAGCAGGTTGCAGCTCCTCCTGTTGTCCAACACTGCATTCACAACTGGCTCAAACAGGTTTCCCATGGTGATGTAACGATTATAAAGTTCATCCTTCATGCCAATTATCTTCCTCATGAAGCGAAGAGCACCTGTGTGAAGAAAGACATTCAAGAACCAGATGCCAGGGCTTTCACCTTCGTGTGGAAGAACGGAAAAACCTGGTGTTATTCCAAGAGGAAAAGCACCCACAAAATGCAGAAGCAGCATTTGTTGACATTTCTTCCCTTCTAGGATTTTCCTGGGTGTTTGAAGGTCATCAGGAACCAAGGGTTTCTTCCTCAAGTCCAGCAGCAATGCATTCCAGCATGCATGCAATTAAACTATTAACTCCCTCCTGTGCTTTTTCCCTTGTTGCCCTCCCAGAACCAGCCTTGAGTCTTTAAAGATCCTGGTTCACAGAATTTCATTCACTCTCCAAAATGAGAACCAGATTCAGGACACAATTTTTATTTTTATTTTATTAAGAAATTTTTATTTTTCAATTTCCACTGAAATGAGGCAAGAAATCTGATTACAAAAGATCCTGTCATGAAGATTTGGAAGGATTTGGAAGGATCCCTGTGGACTTCAAAAGAGACAACAATCCTCCTCCCACCAGAATCTGCATTGGTCTGTGCTTACAGACAGCTTGCTCTTTTACAAAAAAAAGACAAACCTCTTTTTTTTTTTTTTTTTTCCCCCAAAATTACTTAATTGTAGCTGGTAAAACACAGCAACTGAACAGGAATTCTGAGTTCAGGTGTACATTGGTACTGCTACACCTACCACACAGGACACACAAAGCCTTGGAGAAGGAAATCACAGCAGTTCCATACTCACTCAAGGCCAGGAATTTGTGTTTGGATTTCATCAAGGCCAGTGTTCTTCTCAGCAGATCTGTCTTGATAATGTAAGTCTTCATGTGATACAGGTGCCGTTCCACACAGAAAGAGAGCATCTCCAAAACTGAGGCAAGTATTTCTGCTGTTTGATAATTATCTACAAGAAAAATTAATGCCTTAAGTTATAAAAAAAATAAATAATGTGCTGTCAACATACACTGAGGCCAGTTGCTCTTGCAGTTCCTGGCACATTTTTAGTGGATTTTTGTTTTACTGGACTGCTTTGGGAAGCAGGACATTGGGTCAGAACAAAACAACAAACACAACTACAGCTTTTTTTGTTGCCTTTACAGTAAATGCTCTTTAAAATCAGGCTAGTGAAACTAAGACATTATTCTGAATATACATGAGGGAAGTGCACCTTTACAAAGCACACCATCAAGATATTCACAGCCTCAGGAAAGGGCTATGAAAACTCCTGCCCACAGAATCCCTGTCCCTGGAGGAACAGCAGCAAGCATATTCCCAGCAGGCATCACAGGTCTATTACTGTTTTACCAGGATTGTAAGGGAGAAAAAATCCAAATTGTCCTTACCTATTTCATACCAATTTTCTGATGTATCAGCCAGAAGAGGCGCAGTAAGGACACGGATGTAGCGGTCGTAGAAGATATCGAGAAATTCAAATACTTCCAAATACTAAAACAACAATAACTTCATTAAACACTGGCATTCACATACAACCTTTTAAATAATAAAAAAAAGAGAGCAGTAACAGAAGAAACAGCCTGCAAAGAATTCTACTGAGTTCTTTGGGTCTGCAGCGCTGTCTTCACACGAGATCAATTTCTTTATTTTAGGACAAACTTGTGAGACATCCAAGCAACCCAGCTATTATTAAAATAATCCCCAGCATGGATGCAAATATATAGTGAAAAAAACCATCAATGACCCAAAGTGCTTGACAAAATGTCTTTAAATCATTCTGAAATGCACAAAGTTTTGCCCAGAACAAACTGTAAACCATTTTAATAGGTATTCTGGTCCGTTACAATGCATTAAAATCTTTCAGGATTTATCATCCGGACGGAGAGAGCTATGGTCAGACAATGCTATGGCACTGACACATATTAATTTGACCATTTAATTACCCAATTAATTAATGGTTAATTAATTAACCATTTAATATTGGCACAGTGCCCTAGACACATCCCTTCCATTATCAAAATTAGCTTATCTTTTGCTTATTTAAAGTTGCTATCAGACCACACTCCACTAAATAAAAAACCCCTATTTTTTTTATCCTCTGCCCATAATAGCAACAATAGAGAATATCAGGCTTATAAATTTGCCAAGACAGTGTCATGTCTTGTGACATCCATGTTCTCTTACACTTGCTGTGGCCAACATTTTGTCTGTGTCGATCATAGCACAAAAAATCTCCATCAACCGATTATCTCCTCCAAATCCAGGGTCAGGAGTACAGGTCATCTGCTCAATGACCTTGATGATGAGTTGGGTATCCTGCAGGAGAACAAAAAAATTCACAAAATAATCACTCGCAAGAATGGAGTGAGGTTCCCCGCTTTCTGCAATTACTTTAAAATAAAAATTACACCCCAAAAATCAAGATTTTATTTTGCTGGTTATCTTCTTTGTTTTCGCTAAAAACTGGTGTATTCAAAAAACCTCCAAGCCACTTTTACTTACATTCTCACTCTGCTTGGCCTCTTGTGTTACAAATTCTTGGACTGAGGTTGGACTAAATTCTACTAGATAAGACAATATATCTGTAGCAAGAGATCTAATTAGCAGATCATCTATTCCCTAACAAAAACAAAAACAAACAAAAAAAAAAGAGGTTAATTTGTTACAGTAAATCAAGTTTGGTATTTATTATCACATGCAGCTGCAAAGAAGAGGTGATTTGAAAACTGGAGAACATTTTGTTAAAAAAAATTTCATGAGAAACATGGTAATATGGTTACAGAAAAACAAGGAATGAGGCAAATCCTTTCCTTACTATTTTCCCCCTTTCGAAAGGACACAAGGCTTTCTGTGAATTTGAGAGCCCTAACTTAGGCTGGAAACATTCACAACATCCTACTTGTTTGAATATCTAGGATTTTATGATATTCTATACCTGCTATCCACAATTTATTCATTTTGTATTAAAGGACCAACTGAACAAATCAAGGTGGACAACAGCTTCTGTGCCCATTTACAGGCAACCAGAATTCAGACCTTTCCTTAAGGGATGCGATTTTCTCTGAAAAAAATCGAACAATCAAGCTTCCACATGAAAAAGTCCCTTTTTGTCTTTTGGCCACTCAGTCACAAGTACTTCACTGCCCTCAGACTTCTCCATCATGAAAAGTAAAAAAATAGCAAGAGCAGTCATGCCAGGTCTCTCCAGAGCAGAACTGTGGGCAGCTTCTGGATTTTGGACATTACCAGAAATCCCCACTCCCAGCAGAGAAAAGCTCTTCAATCAGACGTACAAAAAGATGCTCAGCAGATAAAAAACCAAAAAACCAAAAAAACACCTCCAAAAACCAAAAAACACCCCAAACAAACAAAAAAAAACAAAACAAAAAAACCCAAACAAAAAAAAAGGCAAAAAATGCCTGTGGGCTTTTCTAGTTTTATTGAAACCAGTTCTAAGTTTTCGCTTACCATTAACTTTTCAAGAGTTCGAAGAAATCTCAACCTTTGCAAAGTTTGGATAAATTCACGTCTCTTCTCACGAAACATGAAAGAAAAGGCACAGAATTCCTTGAGAAACCTCATCTGGTGCACAGGGAAAGAAAAAAAAAAAAAAAAGTTTTGTGTTTTTGAGTCAGAAAGCTCTCTGAAAGGAGGAAACAGTTACAATTTTTTTCCCGGGGTGGGAGTGTAATTCTGATTCTCTAGAAGTACTTCTGAAACTGCAGAACTCTCAGAAGAGTTTCACCTTCCACTTCATCCCTCTCATTTAAGGCCTTTGAGGAGCCCCCAAGACTGCTGACTTACCAACTCACGTCGGTGCTCGCCAGCTGTAGCTTCATTTGTCAACAGTGCAGAAATTCCAGGCAAAAACGCCTCATCTGCCTGTGGAGCACACAAAAAGAACACAAATTACCTGGTGATTCCGGAAAGTGAAAACATGATCCCTCTAGGATCAAATTCAAACTTTCCACACTGCCATTACTTCCATAACAAAGAAGGCAAATACTAAGGTACACATCCACCAGGATCATTTCCAGTTTTCAGCAGCTCTAGGAAGTGGTTTGGCACTTTTTGCCATATTTGCACCCCTTTATATGGAAAACAGCACAATAAATGTCCCTGGAACGAAATACCTGAAGTTGCATGTTCCTTAAACACTTATAGAAAACCAGCTCCAAAGGTTTGCTTGGCAATCAAAGAGAAGGATTTTATCTTGTTACAGCCCATAAAAAGTATTAAAGGTTAGATAATTACCTAAATGAAATCTATAATTTTAAAAATACTAAATTCAAGGGATCAGGAAGAAGGGAAAGCATTCAAAGCATTGTGCAAATGAAAATGCATTAACTTAAACAGTGTTCACCAGCTGTAAACCCATTCCAAACTACAGCCAGAGAGATCTCTACAGATCCCATCTAAGCCACATTAAAAACCACTTACCTCCAACCCATGTAAAATCTCCCTTTTCCTGTAGTTGATGAAGGAATTGAGGGTAGAAAGAAAGCCTGGCTCAAACTCTGATGGGTCAGGCGTGATGACGGTCTGGACGTACCGTGCCCTGGACACCTGGCGGATTTTTTTCATGATTTCAGGGTCTGTGATGGGCATAATCTCATGAAGCTCTGCTATTTTGGCCAAGAATTCCCTGTGCCTTCCTAGCTGAGCCGAGCAGGGATCGTACTCCAGGCATCCAAAAACACCCAGAACATACTCGTCAGAAAACATCACGTCAAACAGGGTGGCTTTGTCCAGGTACAGAATTCCTCTCACAACATCAAACAGGAGACGCAAGCCTTCGGTGTTGTTCTCACTCTCACACTCTTGGAAAATCTCTACCAGCTTTGGGATGTAGCCTCCTTTCCTCAAGGCCATGGCCAGCCTGTCCTTATGGTTGCGTGAGAGGCGGACGGAGGTCACCAGCTCTGCCAGCTCTCCAAGCCTGCGGAGCTCACAGATGGGGAGGTCCAAAAAAGGACCCATCCTAAACATTTCTTTAGGCATTTCCTCTTCTTGGGTGACTTCCACAGAAAGGCACACCAACACTCGGAGGAGGATGAGAGGGAAGCAGGACAGGAGCTCACTCTGCAGCGTCCTGCTGCTGCTGCTCCACGCCTCCAACTGCCCCAGGTGTTCCTCACCCATTGTGACGTTACCTGGGGCAGAGCCTCCTGATTGGCCCATCCCTCCAACTCCCAGAATCCAGAATGTTGGGCTCATGACTACCAAGGGTTGTGGCAAGTGACCAACGGCTCTTTTTGGCTGTTGGCGTTTTAGAATTTTGGAACCCCTCCCCGGTACCTGCTGGGTGCCTGCAGAGGGCTCTTCCCAAGGGAAGGCAGGGAACAGGGGAAAAGCCTTAAAGTGGTTTTTGTTAGATATCAGGAAGAAATGCTGGACTGTAAGAGTGGTCAGGCACTCACACAGGTTGCCCAGAGAGGTTGTGGCTGCCTCATCCCTGGAAGTGTTGAAGGCCAGGCTGGATGGGGCTTTGGGCAGCCTGGTCTAGTAGAAGGTGTCCCTGCCCATGGCAGGGGAGTAGTAACCAAATGAGCTTTTAGGTCCCTTCCAAACCTAACTGTGGTCAAACTGTCCTCATGGAAGCATGCTGGGATACTTCTCCAACTGGAGCACTGTAGCTGAGGGCTATGGGCTTTTCAGAAGCAATAAGCTAAGAAGGGAGGGTTTCAATGTTAAGGAAACTTCCCTGTGCAACATCCCAAGAGCCACTCTGGAGTCACATCAGCCCATATGGGACCCAAGGTCTTCAGAGCTATACCCTCCACGCTCACACAGACCAAATTTCCTTGATCCTGGGTTTCCCACAGCAGAGTCACAGATGTCCAGATCCTCAAAACAGTTTATTCACGATGCAGTAACTAAATAACAAAATAACACCTCGAGCTGGTGCCTCTGAGGAGGGACCTGGAATAAAGCAACCCCTGTGCTTTTATCCCCTCGCATTCTAAGGTCACGAAGCTCTGGGGCTCACCAGCTCCTGCTGTTTCTCTGAGTGTCTGGGTCCCCTGGCTGCCCCACAGGTCCCTGTGCCCTTTGTAATGCAAAGGGGAGTTCATGCCCTCTTGGCTTGGGCTCCTGCCCCCTCAGAGCTCATCCTGCACTTTGTACTGCAGCTGCATCCTGTTGAAGGCCAGGCTGGATGGGACCCTGAGCACCTGTGTCTAGTAAGGAGCATGCCTGCCCATGGCATCCCTGGAACTGGATGATCTTTGAGGCCCCTTCCCACGAAAACCATTCCACGATCCTATGATTTGGAAGAGATATAAAACCAGTAATAACTGTGCCGTGGCTCTTACCCCATGTTGGTTTGGTAATAACAGCTGGTTTTTGTCTTTTTCAGTAAGTGCAAAGAATAATCCATGTTTGTGCAACAAAAGGAGATTTCAAATGACATTCTAAGTGCTCTTTTCCCTTCAGTTAATTGAAAGCTGCTCCATGTCCCTTCACACCACATCCACTAAGGGCCACACTGGCCCTTCCAGCAATAGGACACATGCTGCTGTGTGAGGAGACATCAGTGACAATGAACAATCCCACCAATCCATTAGGGCTGGAAAGCCTTTGGAAATCAGATGGCAATGAACAGGTCCAGTGTTTCACAATCAAGGACGCGTCCCAGCTTCTTCTACCCATGGTGATGCCTTAAAGAACCTATAAATGAAACAACACACAGTTTCAGGGTAATATTAGTACGGGAGGTAATATAAAGGCTGGTGTTTATTGGAAGCCTCCAGGGGCAAGTATGGAAAATGTCCAAAAATGCACAGCACACCACTCTCCCAAACCCTCGGGGTGAATACAGTTTTCTAAGTGAAGCAAATTAGCATAATTGACAAAAATCACCAATTAGAGACATAACTGGTGAGGCAATTTCCCCCAGTTCAACCCTTCTCTGAATCCCACCTCCCCATTTTAGGGGCTAAACCTTCTTGATGAAAATGTGTCTCAAAGAGCTGATTTTAACCTCAATTCCTAGGGTGAACCAAGATAGTATAGGGACCTTGTAACCCCTGAGGCTTGGAGCTCTGGAATGTATTTTGTCTTTCTGCCTAGAGAAAAAAGGTAAGGAAAAGCACTGGGACTACGAATGCACTAATAGATTACAAATACATGGGTAAAGAATACAGAGAATGCATAAAAGAAAATAAGCAAAAATCTGTTGAGCATCAATGGAAAACTGCATCTGAAACAGGCATGGAATGAATCCCATGGAAAACAACACAGAAAATTTTGTGGAGCCCAGTAGGAAACAGAGACCATGCACAGGTTCAAGTTGTGATACATTTCTGGTCAGAATCCCTTTAATTGAGAGGGTTTACTGGGAGATGTTGACTCCAGGAGTTTGGAGTCTCTGTCTGCAGTTCATGGAAATTGGAGGAGCTGCAGGGTTAGCAGCAGTCCATAGGAAATGCTAACAATGGGGGTGCATTAGAAAACACCTCTCCTTCTCAATAATGAGAACTTTGGTGCCTGACCCCAGTACCCTGATCCCTGAGGATGTGAGACCCCAAACCTCACCCTGAGAGAGAAACAAGAACTGGAGTTAGGATTTTCAGCAGCCCTGACATTTTTTCACTCTGGCAAAGAGCTTTCAGTTCTGCTTATGGAAAAATATTCACTTCACTCACACACAGGTTGCAATTTTAAATGTACTTCAGCAGCCAGCAGTCCAAGTGCAAGGCATTTTCTGATCTTCCCATTCTTAAATACCTATTTAATGTCACAGTCTGCTCTGTCCAAAATCATGGTGCTGTTGTCTTCTGGGACATCAGGGCCTTCTCCATCCACCAGACTTTAATGCATAATCAGAGAATTTAAAAAGTGGCTTCTTCAGAGTCCATTCCTCAGCTCTTGCATGTGCTGATAGTTGTGGAACTCTTCATTGATGGAAACCAAAGAACACACTGATACAAACAACACAGAAATATGCCACTAAAAAAAAAAAAAAAAAAAAGAAAATTAGACTCCAAGATCAGCTTTAGCTGAGCAGAGGATACTCTAGCTATTCAGTGGATAAATACCAATGTTATTTTTTTCTTGATCCTCTGCAACTAGATACCAAGCAGGGCTGATCTATCTTCTGCTGGGGTGGAGAAGTAAAAAATACAGACTCTGAATACGCTTAGTATTTTCCAAGGTACCTTATAAGAAAAGCATGAAAGAGCTTTACATGCCTAGTAAGTAAATACTCATCATGTGCCTTTAAGTCAGAAATAGAGGTTTTTTCCTAATTAAAGTATTTTAAACGTGTTTTAAAAACAAAATTGTTGAATTTCTCAGAGGAAAAAAAAAATGCAAGACCACAGAATGCACAGTAATTCCCATACTGTCAAATGAACTGCTTCCCCAGCAATGCTCAAGGGTTTTTTTGCTGCATGAGATCAGTGGAAGGAGCATTTATTTGGTGGAGAGAGATTAAGAACATTATGCAGGACATGAGGAGATGTAAGCCCCTTATTGCAAGAGCTCCAGATGCCCATAGGACTGTGTGACCTGCCAGGCTGGACTGAGGGCAAAATGGACCTGACTTACAAGATATCCACCACAGAAACAGAGATTTCAGCAGCCTTTGCTGGTAAAGAAAAGGAATTTGCTTTGTCCCAGGCCCTCTTAACATGATTAACAGGAGGATTGTAGAGTACAGACACACCACCCTAAGGAAGGCAGAAAAGAGCCCCGGAGCTGCCTTCAAATATCATTATTATAATTGCATTAGATATTTTCATATGCTATCATTAGCTGTAGTACCGTAGCTGTATTATTATCATCACAATTAATCTTTCTTACCCAGAATAAGAAATTCCAGAAACCCGCAAATTCCAGCTTCGAAAAAACCCCCTTTCAGGCCCTTCTTTTTAGTCATTGTGATCTGAGCCCTGTATTAAATTCTAGCTGCAAGCACTTCTACACTGAAATCCTTATTGATTAGATCTTTTGGATCTAAAGTTTCTCCCTCTGCATTTTTTTGCAGAATTCTAACAAAACAGGGTTGACAGAAAAAGACACAGGAAGCAAATGTTGGGGTGGATGCCCATTCAGGCAGAAAACCCTCCCAATCCAGTCCAATGAAATTCCAAGCACAAAAATCCATGGCAAGGCTGGGTAAGACTAGTGCAGCTCATTATTTTGTATTAAGCCATGGTACAATCTATTTTACTTCCTTGCAAAAGACAGAACATGTCCAGATCTTGAACTGGCACAGAAAAAATGGGTGAAAGATACTGATGTACTAGAAAGCAAAGTTAATGTTAAACATTGCCAGAAGATTGGAGTTATCAATTTTGCCACCAGCCTCAATGACAGTGGTTAAAAGCTTTCCTGGTTCTGCTGGGGAAGAGGTTGGAATTTAAAAAAAATGTTCAGTCTTGAAGCCCCACTGTGTCTTAAAGTCAAATGGCAGAATAGCCTTTGGGTATTAAACAGATTGAGAGGTTTTAAAGGTGGCATTTTTGGACAACCTGCATGTCACATTTTCTGCCTTTCGTATTTGAGTGGCACCTAGGAGCAGACTGAGAATGAACATGTTTTAGTTTTGAAATAATCTATTTATGGCTCCCTAGGAGAAACATTATTCTCCTTAGAAATGAAAGGGATCTACGCCATACATTTATTTCTGAGGGAAAAAAAATAATTCTTTTTTTCTGCTTGGTGAACACTAAATAAGGCATGTAAGTCTCCAGCAGATCTCCCTTATACACACCTTGCTCTCAGTTTGCAGCCATTTTTTGGTGTTCAGAGAAGAGGGCTGGGAAACAGATGTGTAAGGTTAGGGGAAAAACTTTTTATAGGAGAACAGGCAGGATGGGTGCCCTGCTGGCAGGACATAGCTGGGACATGAGCAGGAAAACAAGGAAATTTGTGTGGGATGGAGAGGGTATTCAGCCTCCATCAGTCCCAGCAAGCCAGTGTTTAGGGGAAAATGATCAGAACAAGCTAAATTTGGTCCTTCTGCCTGCATCAAAACACCTCCCCAGAAGTACTAAAGTTTTAATGCAATTGCTGTTTGCAGCCGTTCGATTTTAAAGACCAGCTTGCTGTCTGGGAATTTTGTCTTTTAGCAACCCTAGCGTATCAGAGCAATGTATTTTATATAATTAAACCTCACAGCAGATTCTAGACTGGCTTTGCAGCACAGCAATCAACACCTTACTCAAAATCTGCTCTTTGCTTAGGCTGTGCTTGGTGATGTTGCCTTGAGCCAGAGGAGGGACAGAAATCTATAAAATGCATCTTTTCCTGGGCATCTGGGCCCTCTCCCCTCCCAGTGAGGCAGCCTGGGGTCCAAATGCTGCAGGGTAAATGTAATTCCCTCACTGGAGATGCCTGAGGGTGCTTTACTAGAAATCACACCCAAACACAAGTACAGGCAAGTGACACAGCCCAGTGCTCCTGGGACCCCTGCACAACTCACCTGGAATGAATCAAAACAAGTGCCTTGAAATGAGCTAGAATTACATCTGTGTAGACACTAAAAAGGGATTTTCTCCCCCTGACTTAAACACATTTCAGTGTATTTCCTTACTTCAGATTCAGAGGGACACCATTTAAATCAAATGCTACATTTCCAATCATATCCCTTCTCCAGACTAAAGAAAAACCCCTGGCTGTTATTTGCTTTACAGTTCTTTTGCAGGTACTACAGAGTCCTCGTAATCCAAGGGGGGAAACTGAAGTTCTTCATGTAATTGTATTTCAAATATTTCACTTTCAGGCCATTAAATCTCTGGTATCTTCCTCCCACTCTCCAAGCACCCCCTTATGTTGTTGCTCTTGATGGGTGACCAGCTAAAGAGCCACAAATACTGCAAATATTATCTATACTGCCATTAATGGAACACACAGTAAGGTGCCCAAACAGCTGAAATTGCTTCCTCCAAACTGTAATCTCTTGAATTTATTGACTGTGAACTTGAAACAACACTTGCTGTTGTGCTGCTTGTCCCTTGCTCCCAAGAAACACCATCCCAGTTAAACTTGTTTCCCCTATAACATCTTGTCAGAAAAATCGGGTTTTTTTGCTTTTTAAATTTTTTTTAAAAAATATTCCATCACTCCACTGCTCCTTTCTTCCTCTCTTCTAATATTCATGAGTGATGAGTTACTATGGAGGTCATTGCCTCAAGGAAAGGTCAGGTCTGTGACCAGTGCAGAAATCTGATGTCTGTCACTGCCCCATCACAAGGAACTACACAAAGTCAGCAAAAGTCACCTGAATTTTTCTATAAAATGAGGGAAAAGTGTTCCATACTCTGACCCCAAAACATCTCTACTTCTTGGGTTATTTTACCAAAGAGTGTGAATCTTCTTGTCCTGAGCTTCCATGGGTATCTTCCACTGTGGTGCTGGTGGAGGACAACACAGAATTCCTCACAAGCACAGTGTGACAAACATCTGTTAATACTTTCTATGAATTAAAATCTCTGAACCTCTACATTTTCAAAACAATCTTTTTCATGGCTAAGACACAGATCAGTTTACAATATCTTTTTTTTTTTGTCATATACAGTGGCATTTTAAAAGGGAGAAATATATATTCAAGGTTTTTGTAAGAGGAAATCCTTCAAACAGCTCAATGGATACACACAGAATAAAGACCAGGAATAAAGGGGACTATTAAGATTTTAAGGTGCTGACACTGCAGCTCTGAATAAACATTTCTTTCTTTAAAAACACCACTGTATGTGAATAGATTTTTTTAAAAAATATTGTAAACTGATCTGTATCTTAGCCATGAAAAATGTCAGATTGTTTTGAAAATGTAGAGCTTTAGAGATTTTAATTCATAGAAAATGTTAACAGAGGTGCTTTGGTGCAACTATCAGAAGTGGAAGTATGTTTAATGCCAGCAAAATGTTTAGAAAATAGAAATCAAATACATAAAATTACTGGGAAAATATTTATTGGCTGAATTTTGTTGCTTGGTTTTACTCCACTCTCTGTATCTTCTATACTGAGTGTTGACTGTTCATACCATTAAGTTCAAGACAAAAAGAGGAATTCAACTCTTTTACAAGTCTCTAGTAAATGTGCTTTATTCTCTCAGAGCAGCTATGTGGAAAATTACTAAAACTACATTGCTGGGCTTTGGATTTCTGGGGTTCTCTTTGCTCAGGGAGGTGTTCAGTGATTGGCACTCTGCATTGCTCTGCAATTAAATTTATCTCAGTATACATTAACAAAACAAAACAAAACGCCCAAAACAAATAAAAACCCAACCAACCAAAAAAAAAACAAAACAACACAACTTTGCAAATTTTGGGTGTGGGGAGTCAGGTTTAACCTAGCAGCAGTCAAGCTGCCACAGCAAAAAGCAGGGAAGGGATGCCCAAGAAAAAAGCATTGGTCAGGATAATAAGAAAATATCCACAGTACTGGTAAGTTGACTTCACTAAAAATAAAGGCTGATTCCAGCCATGTGGAGAAGCACTTTCTACAGACACTCAAAGGTTCATGTAGCTACCAACAACCAGCTGATAACAACATTTTTTTTTTGCCTTATTTTCAATCCAGTTTCCAATCCTTAGTCTGTTTGCAGGGGTGGCAATTTCACCCAAATAGAAATAAACCTCAGCTGGTTTGCTTTTTCATCCCATATTTTTTCCAGCTAGTCTGAAGGATTCCTCCTCTTAAACCCTTTAAACAGTGACCACTCAGTCACATCCCACTGGTTCTGACCACAGCCAACAGAGCACAGGGTCAGGAAGGAATTCTGCAGCACAAAAAAACCACTCAAAGCAATTTTGGAGCAGTAATTGGTACCAGCATTGCAAACACTTTCCTATTTTCTCTGCAGGACAAGGCATATTCAGTTATGAGCACAGAGTTTGGATACCTAGAGGGCAGGGATTGCCACACTGAGCTTCCCAAACTTGATTTTCCAATTCTCTCATCTCCTAATGATTCTTTCCAAAGAACTGCACAGGCCCAGCAAAAGGGACACAGGATTCCATTCTCAGAAGCTTTTTTTAAAAAAAAACCAACCAACCAACCAACAAAAAAAAAAAAAAAAAACCAAACCAAACCAAACAAAACAAAAAAAAACCAAAAAAACAACCAACCCAAAAACCCCCCAAAAAACCCCCAAAACCAAAGCAACCAAAAAAATCCCCCCAAAACAAACAAACCAAACCACTTCTTAATGACTACACAAATTTGAAGATAAGACAAGATTCTCTTTCATTTGTAGTGACTTAATTCCCACTAACAGCAGAACAAAATGAATTCAGCTTTATAGCCAAGCCTATCTATGGAAATCCATCCATGGAAATCCATCAAAATGAGGTAGGAATTTACAAAAGCCCCTCACTCTCTGTGGCAGCAGAGAGTCCCCAGGGCCTGAGAATCAGATGTCTCACACACACACAAATAAGCACAAAATCCCCTCAACTATTTTTATCGTACAAGTGTACAAAGAGAGAGCAGGGCTGAATAAAAATAAAACCATGGTCAGCCTAGAGCTGTCCATCCTGCTTGTGGGTCTAGATCAGAAAATCACCTGAGGTGCCTGAATATTTTCAACAACTGACACATAATCTTGACCTATATGTGAGAGTTGAGAGCAGAATTGGAGAAAACATGATTTTGGCAAGGGGATGTGTTCAACAATGGAAAATGTCATATTTATGAACTTAATTGTCACAGGGCTATCTTTAGACTGAAGCATGCTATGGCCCTACAAGCTGTGTTTTTTGAGAGTTGAATTCATGATTGAAGTAGTGTTTTCACAGAAGCTTTTCGAAGAGGGATAATGAATATATTTTCTTAAATTATTAATCATACAAATAATTTAATATTTATATGAGTAATATTATTAAGTAAAGAATTAAATGGAATGGTTCCACCTGAGTTTTAGCCAGCTTTCAGAACTCCTCCCATCCAGTGAGCAGTGAGGCAAAGCCAGAGGACTGAAAAGACCAACACAGTGTCAAGTGATGTACTCAGAGCAGCACAGACAGCTCAGTAATTGTGGGGTTTTTTTCCCTTTTCTCTTATATAAATCAGAATTACACCATCCTTTGATTTATGTTGTTGGTGGTGGTTTTTGATTCTGTTTGAGTTTTGATGTCATGGGTCTTGGTTTTCCTTTTGAAAGAAAGGAAGTAAGAAAAGAAGTAAACCAAGCTTGTCTTGCTGTTGTTGAGGTTTTGGGGGTTTTAGTTTATTTTGTTTTTGTTTGTTTTTTTTTTTTAAAGAATGCAGAAGACTGAGAAGGAATATGAAGAACTTGCTTCTAGGCAACAACATTCTCTAATCAGAGGAATGGGAGGAAAGCCAGAGCAAATAAACAATTTAGAGATTTCTTATTAAGGTCACAGGAGTTTTCTTAATGCAGCCAGGAAACCTCAGAGTGACCCAATAAATTCAGTATCATTACAGTGCTGCCATCCAAATATCCTGAGTCTATCTGGCATTAAGGAGGGTGACTAAAACAAGGGGAGGAAATGAGCTTTTACCCCTGAGAAGCAAGTGGAAAAGCACTGGCAATCTGCATTTTGACTGTCTTTTGAGTGGTATTTAACTTATACTGGAAACATAAGCATACAATACATACTAGAAGTATATATTTTATATATACACAAGAGAAATAGCAAACTGGTGAGCTGTCACTCAGTGGAGGTGGTAGTGAGAAGAACAATGCCAACAATTAATTTCCACTGTTTGCAGCTGGAAAAGGCACATCAGATTGACTTGTAATGGCCTGCTGCAGCATTATTTCTAATTGGCATCTCACTAGGTAATTAGATGATCATGCAGCACACTTGAGTGATAGAGCAAAACTAGATAATTTATGGGAGAAAAAAATACTGGACATGGGAATCAACACTGTGCAAGACACGTGGTCTGCACTGAAGTTTGCCACATCTCCTTTATATTTTTAAAAATTCCTGAAACGTGCACACCATTGCTGCCCAATTATGGGGGTGACCCCCAGAAACCACCAGCCTTTCTGCCTCTGAATTTGAAGAGCTCCTGCCCTGAGGGGTTTTTGTAGCAGCTATTCCGTAAAACAACAACAACAACAACAACAACAGAAAAAAATCCCAAACAAATAAAACCACACATGTACCTCTGCCACAATGAAAACTCCACCAAGGTTTGTCCTTCTTCAGCATGTAATGAAGTAATGGCAGCTGAAAAAAATCAGAAACAGGCCTTGCCCATGACTTTTCTGGACAGAATTTATCCACATATGGATGGGGCTTTTTACCACACATGGATGGGACAGAAAGACTTGATTGGAAGAGTAGGGTTCAGTAGGATTCCCTGGCTCTGCTTTACGAGTTTGTCAAGCTATAATTAGGACTCCTCCTCTCCCAAGAGCTCCATGTTGTCAAAAATCCCCAAGTGTTGTCAATAAAAGTGTCTACTTTGAACCTGTATTTTTTTTTCCTTGAGTTTCTACTTTCTCTTTGCTTTCCACCCTCCTCTTCCTGCCTCTATTACCCAGCTTGATTCTAAAAATATCATGAGATGAGAAGCAGCATAAGCTGCCCTCATCTAAATGCAGGAGGGAACTCCTCCTGCAGTTCACGTGTGTTTCACAGCCACAAACTGCAGAGAAGACCAAAACTTCAATGAAATAACCTTAAATCTGTGGTAACTCTTTGTCACCATGATAAAAGGACATTAATTACACAGTCCAATAGCTGCCTTGTATCATTCACAATGAAAGGACATTAAGACTGAAATTCTTGGAAATAGCATGACACCTACAACGGAGCTCATGCATCATTAAAATGGTATTCATTCCAAATTGTAAGGGTTTCAGATCAGGGTGCTTCAGTGTGTTGAATGCGGGCTATCTATCTATCTATCTATCTATAGATATAAATATATATATAGATATATATTTATATCTATATAGATATATAAATCTCTATTTTATATATATTATATACTATATAAATATATATTGCATTATATTATATATTATATATTAATTTATTTAATTTATTATAATATAAATTATATTTAATTTATTATAATAGATAATTAAACGTTTAATTTAATTTAAAAATAATTAAATATTCAATTCATTATAATATGAATTATATATAATTAAAAATTTTATATATATATAATTATATATTTTTAAAAATATATAAACCTCTATAAATCCACACAAAAGCTTGTGAGGCACTCCTTCCAGTCTATCCTCACTAAGGCAAATACAAGGCAGGGACTGCCTTTCTTGAAGAGAAAAAACTACTGTGGGGAATAATTTAAATTAAAATGTAATTTTAAAAAAATAAAATTTAAATTTTAATTTTTTAAAATTGTCTGTAACACCAAAAATAATTATAAAATCAAAATTTCACTAATGATTAAAAAAACCACCAGGAGCTACGTTGTGCCACTGAATTTCCTTAGAACAGGAAAGGCATTCCTAGGAAGAAGAGTTTCCTCAGGGCTGAGAATATTTCCTTTGCTCTCATCCTAACCAAGGAAAAAGAAAATTGCTTTTAAGCCCAAAGGTGCAGCATGGCAAGGTGTGCTGCTTAGAAAAACCCTCCTGTCTGAACTTCTGATGGGCAAGACCCAAAATGTCTTTTTTTTTTTGTCAAAGCCAGGATGCATGGAGTGTTCTGTGCTCTGCAGAAGAGGCTCATCAGGGCACAGGATCTGACTGACCACGGTCTGAGAGGCACAATGACCTCCCAGCAACTTGCAGCTTTTCAAAGGTGTATTTCTAGGGCTTTTTTCCCTGGGAAAGTTACTTATAACACCCCTGGAGCACCCATGAAAGCTCAAAATCTCAGTTGTTTAAGGGTATATTTGAAAAGTTATTTTCTTTCCCTTCCCCTAAGGAGAGAGCCCACATCCCAATTCCTCCCAGTCTCCCTCACTGAACACCTCTTCCTCAGAGTGTTTGCATCCACAGTACACACAAATCTCAAAAGACAAATGCCAATCAGTCTGGCACAGACAAAATTCAAGGCTCCCTGCTTCTGAATATCAGATTATGTGAAAATTTACATGTTCTTTTCTCACCTCAGAGATAAACAGATTTTTTTTTTCCAAAGGCACAGGTTACAGTTATTCTGTATATTCTGTTACATCTGTGCCCTTTGTGACAATCACAAATAACAACAGCAATCAGATCATTACAAGAGAGTGGGCTGGATAAACAGGAAAAACAAGGACACATTACCATTCATTTTGGGTGTTTTATCTACGAAAACAAATTATTCACCACCAATACACAACATCTGTATGGATTAAAGAGGAGTAAACATTGGATACTGACTTGTCCTTTCTGCACAACTCTTTGGAGAGAACAAGGATGGCAAATAAACTCTCAGAGTATCTACTAAATAATGCATCTTCATATAATTAAGTATATTCTAGTCAGAAGCCTTCAGCTCTTAGATTTTTTAGGCAATTTTCAGAATAATTACCTGAGAAGTCCAATTTGGACCATGGATTGTATTTTATTTTCAACTTATGACTGAATAATTGAATTTTTATCTGATCAGGACAAAATTATTCCTGAAGCTTAAGAGTACTAAACTTGTGGTTTTCACTGCTATACACATATCTTCACTGACTACAACCTACATTCCTACAGCCACAGGATTGTTCGTTTTACCAAGAAACTTTCCACAAATTTTGCAGAGCACACCCTTGGCAGGGGTTGGAAATGTCACCCAGTTAAAAAATGCCAAAACAGAGGCCAATCCCTGGGAGCTTTGATAGTCAGGGAAAATCGGGAGAAAGCACTGATGTGAGGAAGGTGTTTGGCTATTCCAGTGGCACTCATGCATCCACAACTGGATGCTGCCTTCCCTTCCTAACACCACTGCTGCTCCCTCAAAGAGATTTCTCCTCACACCTTGTAACCTCAATAATAATTTAATGTAACACTGACTATAACAGCCATATATAAGTGAATTTAACAGTCAGAGAAACCAAGCGTGGAAAAGGAGTTATTAAGGAAGTTATCTGCAGATTGAATTACTGCCTCTTTCAGCCACATCCTAGCTCAATTCAGAGTCTAACAGAAGAATAGGAATGGGGGTGAACCACACCTGCCCCAACATTAATTATCTTAGGCTGCATGAACTGATTTTCATAAATTTATTACCCCTGCAGTTTCAATGCCAGGTAATAATTTGCAGTGCCTGAGGCACAAGCAATCCAGATCAGTAGGCTTCAATGAGCACCTTTATTTTAAAACAGAACAAATGAATGCTGAAAAATACATTTTCTCGCAAGCAGACAAATGCACAGTAGGCAAGAGAACAAATCTCAATTTACCTTCATGGTTTTTATCACAAAACTGGTGCTTTGGAGCACGAGATGTTGGCTTGCTCTGCTCAGCCAAGTGGGAATGGCTTGGGAGAGGCTCTCAGAGGCTGTGCTGATGCCACCCCACGTGTGATTCCATGCCAGGATGATGCAGGGATTCCCCCCATTCCTCCTGCAGGGCTTGCCAGGCAGCTGAGCCCTGCCCAGGGACACAGGAGCTGTACTGCAGGCTGCACAGATCCCAGGAATGCCAACAGAGCTTGCTGTGCTCACACCCAGCTGCAAAAAGGTCCCAGCTGCACATCCTCTGCAATTTTCCACCTCAGAAGAAAAGCAGATTCTAAAGCTGTTATATAAAATAACCATTCTAAAGTGCAGCCTGCCTGCAGTTTTATTTCCCCTCTAGCTTGCAGCTTAACCATCACCATGGACAGGGAATTTCTTTCCTGCTATTTTGATGAATGAGAGTCACTATTGAAAAGTGAATGTTCTGCAGCTCACCTGCATTACCAAAATCTGCTCAAATAACTGCAGAATAATGAAGGCTTGTGGCCGTTGTGCCTAAAGCAATCCAGATCAGTGGGCTTCAAAGAACATCTCTATTACAAGACAGCAGAACGAATGAATGGTGAAAATACATTTTCTACAGTTCGTCTGTGTCTAAAGATCTGGCTAAGCTCCAATATTGTCTTTTATACCACAGATAAATCTGTTTTCCAAAGAAAACAAGAAGGCTCAGAAAACTCAGGTCTGCCCTGAGTGCTGGTGCCCAAAAATCACAATACCCATGATGCCTGGAGAACCTATAAATGAAACAAACTCTTCCAAAATAATATTAGTATGGAAGGTAATGTAAAGGTTGGTCTTTATTGGAGGCCTCCAGGGGTAGATATGAAAAATGTCCACAAAAGCCCACCACCACAGGGGTAAGCACAGTTTTAGCAAATTAGCGTATTTGACAAAAATCATCAATTAGGAGCACAAGTGGTGATGTAATTTCCCCCCCCACCATGTCCAATCCACTTCTAAATCCTCTCCCCTCAGATAGGCCTAAAAATTGTTGATGAAAATGTGTCTCAAAGAGCTGTGTCTTCAAGACAGGATAGGGGTTTTGGAATGTGTTTTGTATTTCTGCCTCTCAGGGCAGGGAAAAGCACTGGGAAAACAAGCTACAAATGCAATAATAGGCTACAAAGCTACAAATATATGGGTGACAAATACAGAGAATACATAAAAAAAAAAAAAAAAAAAAGGAGAAACATCATTAGGCATCACCCCAAGCTGTCAGTGTGCTAAATTGAACCCCTCCCAGGCAGGTCTACAGCCACAAGGGAGAAGTGCTGAAGTTAATTCTGTTTTCTGCACTGCATCTCTGCAGCGCAAATCCCCATCAGAAGCTAATTCTTTGGTAGATACCTGCAAAGCAGACAGAGAAGAGCACAAAACTTGGGGATACATGGATTTACAACCACTAACCAGTAAGATAATGAGCATTAAGCCATGAAAATACAGCTGCAGGCCAGCCATCCTCAGCAAGCTGTGTTGGAGGATGGATAAGGAGAACTTGGGTGCAAAGACCTTATTTCAGAGCCAGTTAAAAAGTGGCTCAGCTGTGTTTCAGTGCTCAGTGCTGGGATGAAGCTGGTGCACCAGGAATCCTCTGCCTTCCTGCCAGACAGGAGAGACTGGCTGAGAGAATTGAGGAGTTAGAAATGAGTGTTACAGGGACAGGATCATGCAGGAAACTGAGGGATGCTCTTCTCCTAAATGACCTTCCCTCAACAGACCCACACATACCAAATACCTCTTAAGGACATGCCAATCCTTAAAATTTGGGGGCAAAATCACAATCCAACTTCCCAGCTGTTCCATTCCTGCTCCTCCCTACATCCTGTAGGAGGGAGCAGGTACAGAATCTCAGCCCTGCTGTATATATTTGGTGGTGGAAAGCCAAGTTTCAAACCAAATCAGCAACTTCAAACCCCCCTTGCCAAGGGATCTGCTATGCAGAAGGGATGGAAATTGCAATGAGAGCTTGTCTGAAGTGCAGCCAGTAACTCAAATTACATGAAATGTACCCATTACAGGCTTGATCTTTCATTTTATTTTCAGAAATAAATTTTATTTTAATAATATAAATTAATATAATCGTATAAAAATTTATTTTGATAATATAATTTGATGTAACAATAGATTTATTTTCAGAAATTTTATTTTCATGGAACAATATGCAAAGCTAAACTCCAAACATGCTGCTTTGTCCTTTCAATTTGAGCAAGGCTGTAAAATCTGTGTTATAAGTTTAGGATGTAAGAACAGAACACTGAAATAATCTATCACGACTTATTTATTTTAATAAAGGTTGTATCCCTAATTGTTTCCTAGCATTTTAAAGCAATTGGCCCCTCACTGACCTTCAGCAAATGAGAGCTTTGAAAATACAGCTATTAAGAGAGATTAATAACAGCTCCTCATCTCTTATCCCAGGAGCCCAAGATATTCTCCCATTATTGCTATTCCTCTCAAGATGTAGAATTAAAGAAAAGGCCATGAGGACATGAAAGCCATTAGCAGCTTCCAATTGCAAAGATATGGCCAGGCAGGCAATAACATTTTGTTTCAAAGCATAGCTCATTTAGTCCAGTGAAATTATTTTAGCCTCTAAAATTGTAAATATACTGAAAACTAGAGGTCACTGAGCATCTCAGCTGCCATGCAGCAGCAGCACAGTCAGGAGCCTTCTGACACTTGCAAAGCTCAGTGATGACAGATCTGCTGTCTAGTGTTTATGTCTAATTTCAATGCTCTCTTCCATGAATATTTGTTACTAACAAATATAATCCCTCTAACTTTATACTGCCTGTGTAGCTGCAGTATTTTGGAGGAGTTAGAATTTCCAAGTGAGATTTCTTCAGAGCCAGGTCAGAACAGTGCTAACACAACGTAACTGCCCTGAACAAATACAACTGCTTTCTGAAACTATACAGCTTCCCTTTATTGAGGAAAATAAACAGTGAGCAGTTATCAAAAACCTGTATCAGATATTCCCATATGAGATAAATACTGGGCTTTAAATAGAGCCAGCTATCTGGTTGGGAAGTTACTTGATGAGAGAGAAATCCTGATAATTTTCCTGTGAGAAGTACAGCAGCTAGTGTGATACAGTACATCTATAAAGGAGAATGTTCAAAGCAAATTATCTCTCTTTGGTAACATAACTGCTTGTTATAAATCAAGACAAAGTTGTCACCTCTTTTGGACCAAGGTCAATCTACTCACAGCCATTAAAGTCACACACATGCATTATCAAGGATCTATTTTACAGCTTCTCACTCTAATAATTTGAAGTGTTACCAGCTGAATGTGACATTTTCTGTCACAGATGCAGAATAGCCAGAAAGGATTTGTCCTCTTATGTCCAGCTTTCAGGCCATGCATTCAGCTGTACAGGATACAAGATCAACAAGAAATTTTACTAATACAGCAAGGCAAAGCTATAAAATCATGGGAAACCAAGGCAGATTGTCACACTATTGGGGTTTTTTTTCCCCAGCAGATGATGGAGAATATTTCTGCACAGCAATAGAAATGTTGACCTGGCACCTCCAAAAGTAAAAGGTGACCAAGCTAAGCCTCACCACTCCCAAAAGATGGAAATTATTGCATGAAGCCCAGCCCATACTCTCCTTGCTAACAAGCTGAAGTTTGCTGCACTGACACTATTATTATTTAATCTCTAATTAAAAATAGCATGTTTGAATGTGAAAAATCCTGAACCACAAGGGAAAAAATCAGAATCCTACCCCACTGCTCACATTTCCAGGAACATCCTACAAAAACCTAGCAGCAGTAAAAGCCACATGTTTTGGTAAGAGTGGACAGACTACTGTTTAGCTTTGCAAAATGACCAAATCAGCAGCAGTTTTGCACCACTTGAAGATTTATCCCTCTTTCTCCACCTTGCACACTGCTGGGCAGTCTGTGAGAGCACTGCAAATCTTTTTTTGGGATTTGTGAGAGCTCAAACACCTAAGCAAGAGCAAGGATAAACACAAGGTAAAAGCAAACTTGAAAACTTCTCTCCACAATCAAAGAGGACTATTTTCAGGCATGTGAAAGCCAGGTTAAGTGCATTTAGTGACCCACCAGAATTTGCTGCCAAAACCATCTGGATTTGAAATGTTAGCCTCAGCTTTGATTAACTATCTAGTAATCTATGAGGCCAGCTGCTCTAAGACACTGAACAGATTTATCTCTGAGAAAGGAAAATGTTTCCTCTGATTAAGTTTTGGAAAAAAAAACTTGACATACACTTTCGCAAAGAGTTGAGAGGTAGCAAATACAGAGAGATCAGATTATCAGAGAGATGAGGCACTGTCTTCTTTTTTACAGCAGGAAATGAAGGTTAAGTTTCTTAGATCCACAGTAAAAAGCAATAACACATCCAAACATCCCACTTAATGCCTCATCTCACACAGCCAAAGGACCCAGAGTTTCCTCACAGGGGTCTTGTGAACAAAGACCCTCAGGAGAGGTGAGGGAGGACAAGTGTTCACCCTGGGAAAACACATGGCCTCAGCATAGCCAGGAGCTCCAGAAAGGCTTCTGCTCCCAAGGAGGTTCTGCCCCTAATTCTGTCCCTTCTGGAATTAAATGGACATGACTTGGAGCTGCACTTTCAGCCAGACTCCAACACATTGCAGCCCATGTGAGAGAACTGAAACTATATGGAAATATGTAACCCACACACCTGGCTCGCTTTTTAAAGTACCTTTCCTGATGTAATGGACACTTCCCTGATAAGAAGCCCTGCTATTTTCAAACTAGAGAAGACTGGCATTGGTTTCAAAAGACTCCCTGGGGCAGTTTTGCCACGATTTCTCAATCCCAAATTTCCCCTGCACGCTTTCTCTGCCAGTTGTGTGCTCATGGCACAGTCTTGACCTGCTCACACTCTGGTGAAAGGACAACTGCAACAAAAAGTATCCAAAAATGCAGAGGTGACCAAGGCCATCAGATCTGTCCAGGTGCTGTGGCAGTGTCTGTTCTTGCACAGACTGAACCTCAAAAATTTGGTGGTGCTTCCACCCACAGCTCTGCTGAGTGACTGATTAGGCTAAATGGATTTGCCATGCTGTGGGAGGAAATGCCAAACTCAAGAGGTTCATGGAGCTTTCCTTTCCAGTGGCATTTCCCTTAAAAACAAAGGGAGTAGCTACTCAAATTGGACTCCCAGGCCAGGAAAGGAGCAGTTTCTAAATGCAAATACAGGTAAAGACACCTGGAACAGCCATCTGGAACTACTTCAGCATCAAGCCAGTCAACATGACAGAGCTCCTCCTGTCTGGCAATGTGATAAGAACAACCATTTTCTCTGTCAAGATTTACCTTTAAATGGATCCAAGTGCACCCTGAAGTGAACTGCAGCACAACTGCACTGATGAATCTGAGGAAGGGATGAGAGCAGCAATCTCTTCAGCCAGAAGGACAGGACACAGCTGCACAGCCAGCTGCCAGCAAGAGCATCACAGTCACAATCAGGACACGTGGTCATCACAGGCCAGCCAGATGCCCAAACAGCATGGAAAGCACTTCATGGAAATAATCCTGTTATCAAAAGAGCACAAATCTTATTTTCTGTCTGTCCCCATGACAGCAAGCCAGGAGGATTAATTAACTCCACACAAATAGATTGTGAGAGATGCCAAGACAGAACTACAATTAAATAGGGAAATCACAATAAAGGCAGTAGCACAGAAACAGGGGCTTATACCAACAAAATCAGAATCTGACACCCTGTTGGACAGGGTGGTGGCAGCAATCTGACTGGAGTGATGGATCTTGTGATCCTGTAGAAAGGTCTGGTCCTTCTCTGGAAATCCAGTGCTTATTGAGGGCTCTTCTCCTCTGGGAATCCAGTGGTGGTATTGTGGTGTCCCAAGATGCAGATGATATACAGGCAGGAATGTTCAGCTCCTCCCCCAGGATGAGGCATCTCACAATGGGATGATGCAATTTTATGAGAAATTCTGGGAGATTTTGATGTCCCACTAGCAGAGATGATCTCCCCCAGGGTGGCTGCTGCTTCCCCAGAGGGAGTTATCAGGGCTGAGTCATGGAGAAGAACAAGAACTCTGCTCCACCCATTTGAACAGCTTATGCAGATGGTAACAGAATACACACTTTTGGTTACACCTTACATCCTAACCCAAAACACCTAATTTTCTTTGACCTCCATGAAGCTTTCCAAGTTTGCATTTATGCATACCCTAACCTCTTTCAGCAACTGTGAGAAACGAACGTCACTCTTTAAAATTTTCAGAAGTTCCATAAGGGATAACAAGAGACAAATCAATAACACTGCTGGGTGTTTGGCAATGGCCAGAGCTAACCATAGCAATGTTTTATATATACTTTTTCCATTCCATTGGTAAAATACATATTCATAATGATTATACATCTTCAAACATCTCTTTGAACTCATTTACGTGTCCCAGGAAGTCTTTAGCTTGGTTTGACTCCTGACCTGCCTTTTTTTGGTTGGAATAAATTCAGGGAATAGATGATGAGGACCCTGCTACTGATATGCCAACTATCAGGACCTGCTGTCTGAAGAAAGTACGGACCAAGATCCAGGCCAGAGGTGATAAAAAGAACTGACTAAAACCACAGCCAAGAACCACACACGCTCTAAAAAGGCAGACCCAAGGAGGGGCCATGCTAAACAGCTCCTGGAAGACATCCAGGAAAGGCATTTTTTCTTATAGTGAGTAAATTAAGGTGAAATGTTGCCTTGGAGTGAGTGTATTCCATGATTCCATGTATCCTTGGATAGTGCATTCCATGATCCTCCTGCCTTGTCCCCAAAAAATGGTTATTTTGTCTTTAAAGCCAGGGACCAGTGTGTGTGTGGGACCAGGCAGGTTTCTTCTTTGCTGTGCAGGCATTTTGAAGCATCACTACCCAGATTTCCCACAGCTCTGGGCAATGTGGCTTTTTTGCTTGACTGAAAAGCTTTTTTTTTGGCCCATGCAAAAAAGCTTTTCCTTTTCTTGGTGTGCAGAGAGGCTGCAGTGGTGAGCCTTAGACTGCCCTGAGGGGACCTGAGCAGCTGCTTTGTCCATCTTGTACTGCATGTTGTGAGTGGGTATTTCTCTGGCCTTTTGGGTCTTTTGTCCCAGTGTGTGTGCCTGTGGTAAGGTCTGACAGATTAATATCTAATATTTATTTACCTTTTTTTTTTTTTTCCCTCCCTTGGGTTTGTGGGAATTCTGTTTCTCAATAAACCATTGGGGTTTTTTTTCACTTTCATTATTGGTGTTCCTTTCCTCCTGGTGGAAAGGGATAATTGGAACCCTGTAGAGGGGACAACACTCATTCCACTCCTCTTTTAAACTGTGTCTCAAACACAGACAAGTGTAAAATTCAGAACAGAATCTGCCCCCAGTCCCTGGCTCCTGTTTGCTCAGGTTTCTCCTGAGGCCAATTGTAGCTCTCCTGTCAGACAAATTCCTACAGCTCTTTTGCAGACAAGTAATTTAATTTCTATAGTACTTTAAAAAGCTCCATGTGAATAGTCTTTTCACAAAGGATAATAAACTATATTGTCCATACAGTTGAACAGTATTCTTCTGGATCAGTATGTCCTTGTGCCACATTTTCAGCCCTGCCTTTTAATTCATGTAGTTGCTGTCTTCTCCAATAATTGTTCAAGGATTGTGTTGTCAAATCATTGGCATTTACATCAGAGAATCTCAGCAGCTTGTTGTGCTACCAGGGGTTGAACAATGTTTCTTCTACAAGCATCCTGTCATTGCTTCACAACTCATTTAGGCTGATTGCAGAGATCACTCATCATTTCCTTTGAGAATTTTCTTTCAACGGCTATTCCAATAGAAAAAATGTTATTTGGAGCTTTGAAAGGCCATGAAGAACTTTAAGAAAACAGCTTCTGCAAATCTCCTTCCATGATCTTTCAAAAGAAAAAGCAGTTTCTTCTGCATATTGTGGGAACTGAACTCAATCTCAAGGACAGAATATTGTGTGTTACTATTCCAGGAAAAATAATTTTAGAGGGAAAAGTACCTGAAACCTTTAGAATCATACAATCACAGAATATCCTGAGCTGGAAAGGATCCCAACAAACACAGCATGTGCCTGAGATTAGTGTCCAAAGGCTCCTTGAATTCTGTCAGGCTTGGTGCTGTCATCACTTCCCTGGGGAGCCTGTTCCAGTGCCCAACCATTCCCTAAGTGAAAAACCCACTCCTAATATCCAAACTAAATCCCTCCTGGCACAACCTCAGGCCATTCCCTGGGGTCCTATCCCTGGACATCACAGAGAACACCCCAGCGTGTTCCCTTCACAGCGAATTTGTAACTGCAATGAGGTTTCCCCTCAGTCCCCTCCAGGATGAACAGACCAAGTGACCTCAGCTGCTCCTCACGTGGCTTCCCCTCCAGACCCTTCACCATTCACCCCAAACTATCAGAAAATAAATGTAAAATCCACTTCGGTGCTTGCTCCTGGTAGGATCCAGTGAAGAAAGCTCAGGAAAATCCATCTGCCCTGGCAGAAAGAGCACTGCATAATGTCCCTGTGTCCTAGGGAGTGGGTGACTTATCATCATCTTTATCTTTCTTTAAAGGCTGTCTCAGGTTCAACGGGGGGCTGCAGTTCAGGGAGATGCAGCTGGCTCCAAAAGCGGCAAAAGAAAATGGTACAGTAAAAACCTGCAGTGGTAAAGAGATGGATCAGTTATAGGATAGAAATAATCTGACATGATTTCAGCCAGCATTTGCATGAGAAATGAGCCTTTTAAAAAACCTTCTGAATAGTACTCAAATATCCAGTCTGTCATCCTTTTCTCTTACTAATTTACTTTGGGATCAGTAGTCAGGAGATACAAATGACCTCTGAACAGCTGAATTTCTTTCCAAAAGATTTTGGAGAGTGTATTGTAGCTGATTCATCCATTGTCCTGGCTTTGACTGGAACAGAGCTCATTTTCATCTTAGCAGCTGGCACATGGCTGTGTTTTGGATGGGGATGAGAATAAAGTTGATAACACACTATTTTTGTTATTGCTGAGCAGTGCTTGAGGACTGGATGGGCTTTGGTCAGCAAGAGGTGAGTAGCTGTATTTCTTGGGATTTAGTTATCTATCCTTGCAGTTGTTATTGTTATTATTATATTCAAGTTTGCTTCCATTATTAAACTGTTCTTACATCAATCCACTGGGTTTTTTTTTTTAAATTTTCTTTCTGATTCTTCTCCCCATCCCTCTGGGAATGGGCAGGCAGTAAGGAAGTGTCTGCATGGAGCTTTGCTGCCAGCTGGGGTTAAACCATGACATCCCCAAGGCTGAGAGATGCCACTTTGGGCTGAACAGCTCATTCCTCCTGAGCTGGTTTTGCGGCCCTGTGTCATAGCCCCTGTAACAGGGGGTCTTTTCAGAAGATCACAGTAAATGGGGTCAGATTTCAAAAGGACAAATCCCTGCTAATTTTGGCCTTGACCAAATAGAAACAATTTATAAGTAGGTTCCTTAGAAAAGGCTGGGATGTAGCATGCATTTTATTCCTCAAGAACCTGCAGTTCTGGAATTCAGGGATACCCATTCCCACATTCTCCTATTGCCTCCAATATGTCCACAGCATTTCCAAATATTCCAGGAAAAGCTCCACCCCTGTTTTGAACCAGGAGGTGCTCATTCATTGTGATCTCAGCAAGAAAGGAACTCAAACTTTGTACATTATCACCTAAAATGCCTTTCATTACAGCTAATATGACAAAAAGGAGAGCATGGATAATCTTACCTGGCTCAGGTGGGACCCCTGAGCTGTACCTTATTCAATGGATCTCCAAGAACACCGTCCTGATGGACATCCATAGAAAGGTTTCCCCACTTCGGTGTTTTGAGCTTTGACGGGATTTTCTTCAATCCTACTAATCAATCCTAGTACAAAAAAAAAAAAAAAAAAAAAAAAAAAAGAAGGATTTTTACACAAGAAAATGTGACTGCATTTTCAAAGACACGAAGCATGGGGGTATAATTGCCTGACAACTGTGACCACCAGCAGACAGAAGGCAGGGTTTTCCTCCTCACCATTAACCAAATAGTAAATAGGTTCCTTTTGTAGTGTGGGGGCTTTGTCATTCCTGCCCCAAAGGCCTTTTTTATGTTAGAAATAAGGTAGCACCAGCTTTTCATGACTCATCCTGACACCAAGATTGTGTTTTCATGCTCTGAGTGGCTTCAAATGAAGTCACCATTAAGCATTACTCTGTTGAATTAGAATTCAAGAAAATCTTGGAGCCATTCTGCCTGCCATGGCGAAATACCAAATGGTCAATGACAAATGGCAATGGTAAACCCACCACAATATTCCAAAGGGGAGAGGTGAAGGAGCAGGATTCTGTCCACAGCACAATAACAGAAAATAACAATCTCTGAATACAAAGAACAGCATAAAGAAGATGCTGAAGTGATAATACAAATCACATGGCTTTGTTAACAGAGAACAGCAACAGCAAAGGAAAGTGCTGACAATTGAGCTTAAATTTGAGACTGTAGCTGGAATGGATAAAACTTAATCTTTTTAATTAATGCAGCATCCAGTTTTTCGTACTTAGACCGCCAAAGAAGTCAGCAGGTTTTTGGAAGGACACATCTCCTACCGAGACACTTCAATTAAAAAGCTGCTTCATGTCCAAAAACGTTCCACAGCTCATAGCATCCACTGAAAGAGAAGATGAACCAAGTGTTTCTCTGAGTAAAATCCAAAGTCAACAAGACTGCCTCTGAAAATCCAAAGAAGTGACAAGCCTGAATGAGATATAGGACATATTAAGCTCCTTTTGAATGTTTCTAAATCCAAAGGCTTTATTACTACTACTACTACTACTACTATTATTATTATTATTATTATTATGAATATTTATAAACCTGCCTAAATCTTGAGGAAGAGGCCAAATGCAGACTTCAGATCTGGATAAGAGATAGTAAAAAAAGGAATTTAAAACAAGACCACTAGAGTTCTATCTGGTGTAGCTAGGAAACATTTAATAGTTTCATACAGAAGACATGAGCCCTACATTAAAAAAAATTCTTTGCCATCAGGCCAGGAAAGCATTTATCATAAATTATTTGTTGTTCTGTGTTGCTTTTTATCTTCTTTTGCTGCCAGAGTTGGGATTAAATGCT
>VZSR01003793.1:2286919-2349985 GCA_013398615.1 Brachypodius melanocephalos | reverse complement strand
GGCTTTCAGGCAAAGATATGAGCAAAGTCCAGGAGAGGTAGATGAGACGTATCAGAAATTTGGCAGCTGAAGGTGCCCCAGCAGATGCTGAAGGGTCCTTTGTTTGGAGAGGTCGGGTGCTAATGAGGTCCCTGTTGGGATGAAAAATCCCCCTGGGACCCATCCACACAGGCCCAGGGGTGTTCAAAGATGTGAGGGCTGAAACAAAACCTTCAGAGAAACTAAGATACATAAATCCACACAGACGTGAGGTGGAAATGCAAGTTTAGTTTTAAATAAGTAGTGGATATTTTAAGTGCCTTAGCAAATAAGAAACTGAACTAGTTAATAAGATAAGGATCTAAAACCTCGTTTAAAGTTCAGTGGCATTATCTTTTTGCAGATATGTGTAGAATTTGTGCAAGAAATTACGAATATTATCGCACATCAATCTCAGCTTAGGGTAGGTCCAGCAAGAATGTAGAAAATTCGTGTTTAAGCCTGATTGGCTTTTAAAAAACAAACAAACAAACAAAAAAAGAAGTGCAGCCAAGTGCCCTCATCCCCTGAGCTTGGCAAATCTTTTTGTCTCTCCTAAGTACCCCATTGTTGTTTTCTAGTAACACATATGGGGGAAAATTCCCTGACAGGAAGGAACTAAAGGAAGAATCTTAAACCTCAACATTTGTGTATGTGTAAACCCAGAAACAGCAGTACAGATTAGACCATAATCCTGAGGCTTCTTAACATTTGCCTTGCAAAGGCCTTCTGCTCAAGAGAGGGGTTTGTGCTAGCAAACATTTGCTCTAAGGCAGGCAGATTTAAAACCAAAACTAAACAAAACAAAAAAAACCCAAACAAATACAACAAAGCCTAAAAAATACATCCAAAATCCCAAAGGAATAGTTAATAATTAAACAAGAAATTGAATATTTAAAGACTTAAGTGTTTTTCTTGTGATCATTGATGTCATGTACTGTGGCATCAAGACTCATGCACAGCCTCTGGGCTGGTCCTTGTTTCCTACTCTGCCCCAAATTCTGTTATTTTTGCTTCTCTAGTGAGGGTGGCAAGTGACAGTCAGAACATCAGCTTCTTAGAGCTATTTCTGCATATTTCATACACTGCTGTTGAGGGCAGGGTGTGCTTCTCACAAGCAAATGCCATGGTAAGCTGAAGCGAGCAAAATAAACACCATTTCTTACACAATCACAAAAAGATTAATAAAGATGAAGACAGTGGGAAATAGACACTTTCAGAGATTTATAAAGTAGTGGGGAAAAAACCCCAGACAAGTGAAAACAAAGGAGACTCTACTTGGAAAAGAGCTGCTGATTGCCCCTTGCACGCGAAGTGAGCTCGGAGCAGCTCAGGTAAATCTTGTGTCATTTGTCTGTGAGATTCAACTGAATGGCCTTGTCCACAAAAACCTGTGCTGCTCTGAAAGGAAAAGGTCATTTGGGTGAAAGTGCCACATCTGCTGCTCCAGCAGTGCTGAAAACCATCTTGGCAGGGTGTCCCTGTGGTTCTTGACAGCCTGCTCTAAGGTTCCCTCACATGCTCCGTGCCTTTTTCCAAGCCACAAAGTGATACACCTGCAGTAAGGAAGAAGAAGAAGGTGATAAGAGGAAACTAACATGGTGGCATAATCCAGTAATAAAGTTAAATTCTTCTCTGCTCACTCCTTTCCGGGACATTTCCACATCCCAAGTTACCATTGGAATGGCTGAGCAGGGTGGGATTCCTTCTGCGTGCCAAATATTTTTCCAAACTCTACCCAAAAGTCACTTTCCTTTTGTGCCAAAAGGCACATTTCCCCATATTAAAAATATATGTATACCTAACTTCCTGCAGGCAAATGTAGTGTTCATTAACATCAGTTACAGACTCTCAGACTGAGCCAAATGATGGGAATACTGAGCAAAAATACACATGGTTGTAATCCATGTGTGCTTACACCATCTGCTTGCTTGTTTTCCCAGAAAATCACAAGTCTGATGCTTTGTCCCACTGCACTGCCCAATTTATATTAGCAACCTTTGGAAAACCCCAGCTATAATTTATGCAAGGCTTAGGTGAGATTAATTAGCTCACTCAGAGTCCAATTTATTTAGCAATTAGGAAAAATTAGACAGTAGCTAGTGAGTTTGCTGTTTTGAAACAAAGGGCCAGAGCCCTCAGATCTGTTCCCAGGCTAAATGCTGGATTTAGAACTTCATGATTTCAAAGTCTCCAAACAAGTACTTTACACTGCAATTGTTTTTTGCGTCATTCAGCCTCCAAATAACCTCCCTATTCAACCTGTGAGCATATAATGATCAAAACAAATAAACAGGAATACGGATCTTTGTCGTGGTTTGATGCTGGCCAAATGCCAGGCACCCACAAAAGCCTCTCACCCACACTCCCCTCCCTCAGCTGGGCAGAGAGAAAAAATTAATGAAGGTTTCATGAGTTGAGACAGGGAATGAGAGAAAACACTCCAATGGCAAAACAGGATCAGCCTAGAGGTACAAAGTGAATTTACTACTAACAAAATCAGAGGACCATAATGAGAAGTAAAATAAGCCCTTAAAAACAGCTTTTCTTCCCCAAACTTTCCCCCCTTCCCACTGACAATGCAAGGAGACAAGGGCATGGGGGTTTTGGTCAGTTCTCCATGAACCTCTCTGACATGGACACAATCTCTTCAGCAGCAGCCCTCCCAAAACTGCTGTGACGTGGCTCTCTTCCCATGGGGTATAGACCTCCAAGGACAGGCTGCTCCAGCCTGGAAGCAGAGCCCTCTTTCCACTGGGTCACCACTGGATCACAGCCTCCTCCAGGGATCACCTGCTCCAGTGTGGACACCTCCACCATGGGCTGTGCATGGATCTCTGCATCCTCCATGGGCTGTGGGTGGATCTCTGCATCCCCACCAATCCCCATGGGCTGTGGGTGGACCTCTGCATCTCCATGGATCCCCATGGGCTGCAGGGCACAGCTGCTTCACCATGGTCTCATGGCTGCAGAGGAATCTTGGCTCTGGCACCTGGAGCACCTCCTACCCCTCCTTCTGCACTGACCTTGGTGTCTCCATGTTTTCTCTTCATGTTCTCACCTCCTTCTCTTCTCTGGCTAGACACAAAACCAAAACCGTTTCCCCTGTTGTTTTGGTTTTCTTCTTAAATATGTTACCACAGAGGCATCTCTATGATAGAGCCATCATCTGTAACTGGCCCAGTTTTGGCCAGCAGTGTGTCCATCTTCAGAGCCACCAGGGATTGGCTTTGCTGGACATTCTGGAAGCTTCCAGCAGCTCCTCACAGAAGCCACCTCTGTGCCCCTCCCCACTACCAAAACCCAGGCTATACAAAACCAACACAACATTTTCCATGATAGTTTTCCGCAGCAACTTTTCTTTCTCAGCCTGAATTTGTCCCACTGGTAACAGTGGTCTCAGGAAATGCCTTGTGATGCTGAGAGTTGTGAACCCATTGGGGAATCACCAAATAATGTTATTAAGGAGAAACCCTGCCCTCTGCAGCCACTGTACACCTGAATCATGTGCACACACTTGCTGCATACACCCCACAGCTGTAGAGCCCTTAGATTACCACACCAGCCCTTGCTGCAGTGGGGCAGGGTAGTAATGGGACAGTCACTGAGGCTCCAGACACACCCCTGGATTTCCACTCTGCCCAAGGACAGTCCCCAGCAGCACTGGTTCTATTCTCTATTCAGTGACTCCCAGTCAGCAGCCACTGCCTTGCACAGCACAGTAAATCACATCACTTCACAGTGCTCCTGGTGTTTTCTGAGGAACAGCCTGACACACAGAGCACAGTTCCTTGGAGCACAGGAGATGAACTGCTGCTGCACAGAAGCTCACACTGAGCAGGCAGTGCACATCTGGAGTTATCAACGCTCTGATTCCAGCTCGCCTTGAGTCAATGGGGAGAGACAGTTCTGCAGCAGATGAGGTTTTGGCCTAAAGGAATATAAATATCTGGACATCATGTTGCTTGCTTAGCTCACTAGATAACTTCAAGGGAGACAGCTGAACAAAGTCTTAAAGAAATCATGAACATTCTGAATGCAAAGCTCCCTTTAGTGTATCAGCTTTTCTTCAGGGGCATTTAAGGTTTATGTGGCTCATTTTGGGGATTGTTTTAACATGGCTCTGATGTACACAATTTCCTTTGCCTCTCTCTCCATACTTACTATATTTACATTTTTTGTGGCAGAATTTAGCAGGTGGACTGGATCTGATTTCCTCCTTGTTCATCTGGTTGCACCCTTTCAGGACATTAAAAATCCCTTAGTGTATTTTCAAATATTAGACTGGCTGTTCAAAACAAAGCCAAGCAAAGCATTTGCTGTGAAATTCTTAATGCTCTCTGCTGTCTGCCGACATTGGGGACTTTCTGACCTTCTTCAAGTTTTCTGGAAGGAATGCCACATGGTGGCAAAGCGGCTCTTTTACTCCAGGAATATTTTATATTCACAGGTTTCTTTCCTTACCTTCTTTTTTCAGAGCTAAGTGCCCAGCAGCTCACTAGAGCCCAGCCTTGGGGACACACAATCTAAAAGTTTTCTGCAAACCTCTTACACTCTTCATGACCTTTGACAGCCCCTGCTGGTCTCATCTGCTGGGAACCAAGTCATGTGTCCCATTATGCACCTTGGAAAATGTCAGCTAAGTGATTTATTCTGGAGGTGGAGGAGACAGGTGATGTGCCACACATTTCCTTTCCTTCTGGAGAAGTGGAAAGCAAAAGAACTGCTCCCCCAGGGTGTGAGTCCTTCAGAGCAGTGAGGAGGCAGCACTAGCAAAGGACACCAAGTCCTTAAGGATTCACTGCCACTTTTCTGCTCTGAGTTATTCCCTGAGAGGCCAAGGAAAGCTGTCAGGGGTCCTCTGATTTACGGCTTTTCACTGTTTGTCCCTCCTGCTGCAGCTGCAGTCCTAAAGACAATAGCCAGAGAGAGACACACAGAGGAAGGTTCCTGGGAAAGCACATCACCCTCCTTCCTCCCCCTCCTTTCCACTGGGAGGTTTGTATTTTGCTTCTGTGGCACATCAGGTGCAGGGGCTGCTGCCCAGCACAGGCAAAACCCAAAGAGCAAGGACAGACGGGAATTTAAATGTTCCATGCTCAGGCTTGCTAACAAAGCCACTCTGCTAATTCCATGCATTCAGGGGGTTTAAGACAGAGGAACCCCCCAAAAGGGCTGTGCTCTATTGTCTCCAGATCGTGCTGCCTCTTTAAAATCAGAAATGCACGGACAGCTTCAAGGTGCCTCCCACTGAGCAAAGGCTTTAGATGCAGGCACAGAGGCAGAGGAGCCATCCTCCCCTGAGCACAGGGCTAACGTGAATGGGAGAGAAAGAGCACTCAGCCGAGTCCTGGGGCTACTTCCAGTGATCCTTTCTCTCCTCCTGTAACAGCAGCACCTGCAGAGGAGAAACCTGGCAGCTCTCCACAGGGTACCTGAGACCTCCAAGAAGATGAGCACAACTGCAGGTACCCTTTGCTGATAGTGATATCTCAGTTTGTGGGTGGTTGTGTTTGTCTGTATTTATTTTATAGCTCTTTTTCGGTATTCAGCAGTGAAATCTAACAGATACTCCCTCTTGCTTTGGCCAATAGATTCTGCATCCAAAGGTCTATTTAGCACTTCTCTTAAATGGATGCTTACCTTTCCAGGCAGCTGTGGAGATGTCTCCTAAAGCAGCCTCTTGTCAGAACCGTTTCCTTTCAAGCTTTGGCTTTCTGTTATTCTGTTCTGCAGTGCTCAGTTTGAAAATCAACGTGGTCACCAAAGTTGTAAAAGAGCTTCTGACACGTATTTGTTAAGTGTCGGTACATCGAGGTCTGAGGGTGGTTCCAGGGAAAGAGGGGAGCAACAACTCCACTGTGCAGATTATCCTTTGTAGCCACGACTGCTATTGTTCAGTGTTTGACACCCTGAGGACTCACTGCTTGAGGGCAGAAAAAGCAGTAATTCTCCCTGATCCTCTGCTGGGGTGAGGTGAGAGCGTCCCAACAGCCAGGAGTCTGGTGTGAAGGTTCCTAGGTGGAGCATGGGAAGATGCAAGAAGATGCCCTCTCAGCATTTTGATACAGAGAGGCAAAAATAAGGAGTAGATGAGATGGGGTTTTTCTCCTCTGTGTGGGGAAAAAAAAAAAAAAAAGAGATTTTTTAATATTTGGTACAACTGGCAGTACAAGGAGGGGAGCTTGCTCCTCCCCAGCATCAAAAATGCAAGGCACTCTGTCTTGCTTACAGGTGATTTTCCCCTTCACCTTCCACTCTCTGTGGAAACACTTTCCCTGTGAATGGCAGATTTGCCTTCACAGCTAAACCCTACAAGCTGGTTCATGGGACAAAATTCTTATCTCTGCAAATTGGCAGAGCTTCACCTGTTTGACAGAAGTGATAATGGATTATGCTGGCAGAAAATTTTGTCCTGTACTCAATTAATGGCTGCCAAAAGGGAAGTGCTGGATTTAGTATTTTCTTGGGTCTTTGCAACTCTTACTTCATTAAGAAACGTATTTAGAAGCAAGGACGTCAGTTCTCTTTTCGTTCTCCTCTACCACATCACTCTGAAAGAACCAGAGCAAAGCATAAACTTTGTCCAAAAGGCACATCAAATGCTTTACAGCACACTGAGTTATCATTTTAGTGTTTTTTACCTTGCACAGTGATGACAGCACCATGAGCATGCAGGCTGGTGGAGGTTTAACCAGATTCTACATTCCTCCTGTACTGTCATTTCACTGCCTGATGAAAATTTCATGGCTGGCAAATAAAACTGCTGCTGTAACAAACAGTGCATGAAGCAACTCGAAGCATTTATTTTGTGACAACAGAAGCATCCCTTCACAGGGTATTTCCTCCTTCTGTGCACATGTAGCAACAGATCTGTGGGGTGACAAGGTGTCTGTTGCTTTCCTTCAAGGTTGGTACTTTTGCCGTCATTTCCTTTCAGGAAACATTTTCTTCTTTTTGTTCCCACAGAAGGAGATAAGTGAGGCTGTTGTTCTGCAATCTTCTGGGGACAAAGACAAGGTTACTCACCGCTCAAAAGGAAGCTTTGGGTGAGGACTCTCGCCTGCCACTCTTGGCTAGCACAACACCGAGGGCTGTGCGTGCCAAAAGAAGACAGACATGGCCACGGAGCAAGCTGAACACAACCTAAACGCCACCACCCGCCTCAGCTTTGCTACAATCTACAACACCCACGATGGGGATTTCACCTCCTTGCGAAACTCCTCTTTCCCTTTCAATTTCAATTACAGCGACTATGACCTGCCTCTGGACAGCGAGGACGACCTGACCAAAACCCGCACCTTCTTCACAGCCCAGATTGTGATCGGGGTGGCCCTGGCCGGCATCATGCTGGTCTGTGGCGTCGGCAACTTCGTCTTCATCGCAGCTCTGGCCCGCTACAAGAAGCTGCGGAACCTCACCAACCTGCTGATCGCCAACTTGGCCATCTCTGACTTCATCGTGGCCATCGTGTGCTGCCCCTTCGAGATGGATTACTACGTGGTGCAGCAGCTGTCCTGGCAGCACGGCCACATCCTCTGCGCCTCCGTCAACTACCTGCGGACCGTGTCCCTCTACGTCTCCACCAACGCTCTCCTGGCTATAGCTGTTGACAGGTGAGTGCACAAAGATGTGGCCACAGCTTCTGAGGTGCTAAACCATGCCCTCAAGTGCCACATCCACACTTTTTGTGAACTGTTCCCCGGGCAGCTTGTTCTGATGCCTGACCGCTCTTTTCAGTGAAGAAATTTTTTTTCCAGTTGTGCTGCAGTCCTGGGAGACTCTCACTGCCCGAGAGTCCTGCCTCTTACTCCAGGAATTTTAGCAATTTAATTTAAGTGCATCCTTTCTCAAGACTCTTCCCTCAGCCTCATGCACCATGGGCTCTGACAGACCTAGGCACTGAGGATCAGCCTGGTGCTGACGTAAGTCTGACACAAACGACTCTCAATAAGCCAGAAAGCTGCTCAGTAAACTCTTGACAGAAAGGCCATCCTCGCAAGACCTCTTTCATGTATAAACACAACACACATTTCTGTAGAGCCTTTGCACATACCTACGTGATTCCCGCCCCTCCTTCCTCCTCTTTCCCCCAGTTTCTGTCATGTGCCATTTCAAACTTCAGTGTAGTGCCGCACAGTTTTCAGGCCCTGATGCAAAAGTGAGCTCAGGAGTGGTTAACCCTGGTGAAGGCAGATACAGATACAGCTTCCGTGTGGCTGATTCAGCTGTTCCTGACGTCAGCTGACGTCTGTGAAAAGGCTCTGGAGAAGTTCAGAGATGTTTTGCCTGGTGCGGGCAAGGGGACAATCAGCTCCTACAAAACAAATCCTTAACAAGCATCTAACAGAATATCCTTTCAACAGCAGCTTCTGAGCTGGGGCAAAGCTTTTAAACACTACCACGTATGCATTACCATTTTCTATCAGTTTTTCAGCTTCTGCAAGGTTTTCTTGGAAAGCTCTGCTGGTGCATCCCAGGTTGATGAAGTAACACGGGTCATGGTGCCCTTATGTCTGCTAAGAAAGCAGATTTATAGCATATCTTCCCACACATCTTTAAAAACAAGCCTGGCAAAGATTAATCACTGAAGCTTGTTGTAAGAACACACTGTTTTGGTTTAATTTCTTTTCTTTTTTTCTTTTTCTTTTTTTTTGCAAGCTTTTGACTTGGTAAACAGAGAGAAGCCTCATTGTTTAACAATCATGTATTCCATGTTAGTTATGTCATGTGGATTGTTGGCTTCTGCCTCTAAAAAGAACAAGCTTCTAATAAAAGTCTTCCCATGTTCAGATAATTTAAAAGGAATCAGCTGTGTAAAGTGAGTAAGTCTGTCCCACTGAGGATTTCCTCTAGGGAGGGCTCTCTTTCTTCTTCCTTCATGTCTATTCACACGAAAAAAAATAGGAATTTCACATTTTTAAGGCCACACCTACACTAGAAAAAATACAACATCTGAAGAAGAAGAGCACGTGATAAGGGTCCAATGTCCACACTGCAAATATTTAGCTGGGTCCCCTGGACCAAACACCCATGGGCACTTGGAGCGTTTTATATACACTTTTGGAGCACATCCTCCAGGACAGTTTCATCTGAATTCAGTTCATGAACTGCAGGACCACTCCAGGGTAACAAGTGTGGTAAGCAATGACAATCAGGAAATCCACCACCAAAGCTCCCTCCTGATGCTGTTGGACACCCTGATCCCATCCAGCCAAAAGCTCTGCTGAGCAGATATGCATATTTCTGAATACAAACACATAAATTATGCCTCAACATACTTCCCCAGGACCTGACCTAAAAGTGTTAACCTATCTGCTCCACAATGAGGCTGACTAATTCTGCTGTCCCCTGACATTTACCCTGCACTATTAAGAGCCATGAACAATTTATCTGCTTCCAAGATCTGGCTGATGAAAAGTGCTGCTGACTTTGCATCTTACTTTAGAATTAATATATCTCATGGATGCTATTCTATGTACTGAATATACACAGATGGGATAGACTCCAAAGGAATGAGAAATTCCACTTTTTAAAGCAATACTTTGGGTTAAATATGCTTGTACTGGGACCTCTGATAAAAATCTCCTCCTAGCAGGAATACCACAACCTTGCAGCTTTACAGTCCTAAGCAGTGCCAACACCTAACTCAAGTTTTCTGCTTTGGCATATTATATAATACTCTATATTTAAGATGAATAAGCAATAGTCACCTCCAGAACACACACAGAAAAGGTTTGCATGGGCAGAAAATGGATACATGCTCCTCTAGAGTGTGTATAAAATAGGTACACATTCTGTTGGTGGCTTAAAATCACACTCACCTGTAACCACACATTAGCATCACATTCAGGTCTTTGCACCCCATGGAATAACCACAGAAACAAGAAAAACATTGTGATGTATATTTCACCTCTTTGTAAAAAGAGCTATTTAAGCAGCTCTCTGCCTAGGGAAAACATTTTCCTGATTCTACGTGTTTGTCTTTTCTTCCCCGGGCCTGACTACATGCGTAATACTGCATTTTTCAAACTCTCGTTCCTATTTAAAAGTTGTGATCCACAATTGTAACTCAGCTCCAGGCTGCTATTTCACAAAATGTTCTTACAGATGATTATGTCCTTACAGACAAACATGTTCAGGCTCTCCCCTCAGGAATGACAGCAATTTCCTCCTGCCCAATTCTGTTTGCTTGTATTTTGAAGTGTGTTTTCAGACTTTATTTTGAATGTATTTTTCTGTTCTAGGTATCTGGCCATTGTTCACCCACTGAAACCACGCATGAATTACCAAACAGCAACCCTCCTCATTGCCTTGGTCTGGATTGTCTCCATCCTTGTAGCTATTCCATCTGCATACTTTGCCACCGAAACTGTGTTATTTATAGTGAAAAACCAGGAGAAAATTTTCTGCGGCCAAATTTGGTCTGTTGACCAGCAGATGTACTACAAGTCGTACCTCCTCTTCATCTTTGGCATTGAATTTGTAGCACCTGTGATTACAATGACCTTGTGTTACGCCAGGATCTCTCAGGAGCTTTGGTTCAAAACCGTCCCGGGGTTTCAGACGGAACAAATCAGAAAGAGGCTTCGGTGCAGAAGGAAAACTGTCATGGTGCTAATGTGCATCCTGACTGCCTATGTTCTCTGCTGGGCACCTTTCTATGGCTTCTCCATTGTCAGGGACTTCTTCCCCACCATCTTTGTGAAAGAGAAGCATTACCTTACTGCCTTTTACATAGTGGAGTGCATCGCCATGAGCAACAGCATGATCAACACCATGTGCTTTGTCACCATGAAAAACAACACCATGAAGTACTTCAAGAAGATCATGCTGCTCAGATGGAGGTCAACCTACAAGGGAAGCAAATCTAGCACAGATTTGGACCTGAGAGCAAGTGCAATGCCCATCACAGAGGAAGTAGACTGCATAAAGCTACAATAAGCTTTCTGAGGTTCTAATCACACCTTTTTTTGAGAGGGGGTAAAGAGGAAATAATACCTAAAGAGGAAATAATTCCTTCTCAGAAGCTTCTTCCTTGTCTGTGGGAATACCCACCACTGGTGAGAGCCCTCAAATAAGCAGCCTACTTTGCATTCCCATCAGAACTCTTCCCACTGGACTGCTGGATAATCCTGAAGCTTGAACAGATGCAGTGCTTCAGTTCACACACTGTCAATTTAGGATGTGGACACTCATTTTAGAGTTGTTTAATAAGAACAAAGAAGTCTGTGGATGCATTAGAGCATATTACAATGATGGAAAATTGAGTGCTAATCCCAGCAGTGATGCTTCTTTGTTTCTTAAGAGAAACCTCTTAACTCCTTTGAGCTTATGATTTGTACCTTTAAGCTATTTGGTGTCTTTTTTTTTTTCTGCTCAGAAGAGAAAAGATGCCAAAAAAGCCCATTTTGCTTCCTGTCACTCTTTAACCTCTCAGTTTACCCCTCCTGATGAAGCTTCTTGAAGTCTACAGACCACCAGCTTCCTATTGTTACTGGACAATATACACAGCATGCTCTTGTGAAAGGCACATGCTCTGAAAGCTAAAATCTGCTTCACAGTCAAGTGAAAACCTCAAGTTTCTTCCTGTTACACTTTGTTTAAAAATGCTTTATCAATATTCCACTCTTTAGTTTTATGGAGAGTGTTACTCTGTCTGTTATGTGTTTGGAAATGCCACAGATACAGATGAAAAGGATCTCTTCCCTCACATCCAGGCACCCTATGCCCAGCTTCTGCTGCCTTGAGATGCTGAGCTCATCACAGAATCAATCACGAAACTGTAGAATTTGGGGGATTACACATTCACACTGTCTAGCCCACCCCTCAGCACACACTGGCCAGGATTGTGTCCAGCTAGGCTTTGACTGACTCCAGGGAATGCTGACAGTCTCCCTGCATCACCAGTGCCAGTGTTCAACAGGTCTCACACAGTGAAAAAGTGTTTTCTTATGTTCAGATGGAATTTCATGTGTTTCACCTTGCTTGTCAGTCCATATAAAACTAAAGCAGGGCAGTGGGACAAATTCAACCAGACATCTTACCAAGTCTGTGTGCACCTTCATGATAAAGGATAAAGCCAAAATACCAAGGAGATCCTGAGATGATCCATCTTTTAGGGAGCAAGACAGGCTTAGGCTTCAGTGGGCCAGTCTCTGGTTGAGCTGAGTTGCTCATTGTCTGCTGAGACATGAGCTAACAACTCCAGATGAATTCTGCATTTCCTTCCACAGCGCTTCTTTTACTGTTCTGATCTAGTGCAACTCCAATTTGGATGTTTCTTCATGGATAATTGTGACAAAGCAGGTGACAAGAACACCAATACCTACTCATTTCAACTGCACATAAGATATCATGGACTTCTGTGATGGAAATAAAATCTTTTCTGTTACGGTGACAAATGCTTCCTGTTTTAGAGTATGTGGTTGTGCCTACTTTTGGAGTAAGTGGTTTTGGTAAATAACTTGTCTATTTGTCAATTTAAAGTGAGCAGCAAATCCTGCAAATAAAACATAGCCTCAATATCAGCATTCTGAATTTTTTGTCTTTTTCCCTTAGACATCACTTTCTTACCCAACTGAGTAACGCGAATGATCCCATTCCTACTGAAGAAAAATTGACCGATTAAATTTAAGGGCAAAAGGATATTGAAATCCATTTAAAATGCTCAAAGCCTCTCACCATTAGCTGCTCTTAAATATATGTTGGAGAGTATTTCATCATTAGGCTGTTAGGCAAAAAATGAGACTGAAATCATTCTTCCAAATGTCAGTTTTGAACAGGATTAAGTACTAAATCCATTTGCTTTCCAGCCTGCCACAGAAATTTAAAGGACCAGAGATTTGAAGTATTTCACCATCAAAAAGCTTAATCTTGTAATCTCATCTGAAATCTCAAGATTCCTTCTGACACTATGCTCCCATATTTGTCTCCTGAAACCTGCCCTAGTGGTTGAGGATTAGGTACCACTACTACCTGTTATTAGATACTCCCTCCACCTCTTTTCCCTACATGGTTTTGGTGCAACAAAGTCAACTAACAATTTCCATACTAGGGAAATCCATCTAAGGCTAAGTTTAATAAAAAAATCTTCAACTTCCACTGAGAAATATAATACTAAACAAAATCTGGGGCAAAGAATTGCTTTAAAACTCTGGAAATCACTCTGAGAGCTCCAAGAGACCTCTTGTGGTCTGCCCTAACCACTGTTCTCATCCCTGTGCCTGCCAAGAGTATCAAAGCAGCATCCTCCACAGCCCCTATGGAGGGTTTAGGTTTTTGTGATGCCTTGGGAAGGCTGACCTGAAACAGAGACTGGACAGAGCTGGAGAATAAAGTAGGGAGTTATTGAAAGGCCTTCGGGATCCACCTTGGCCAGAAAAAGAGCCTGATCAGGGCTATACCCAAGGTGGAATGAGAATGGTCACAAAATGGCTGACAGGTCACAAGATCTTACCTTTTTATAAGTTTTGGTCCATTTTCTTATTGGGGTTTAATTGTCCAATTCCAGCTCCAGGTTGTGAGGTCCCATCCTTCTTGTTCCTCCCTCCAGCCACCCTTGGTTGTGCTTTTGGGCTGAAAGTTGTCCTTGGTCCTCAGCAGGAAAAGGATTTGTTTTGTGTCCCTGCTCTGTGAAGAGCTCACCAGCACTGAATGTGAGGCTCAGAACTGCACCCCTGGGCAGCACAGAGTCTGAAAAACATGAAAGCTCAAACTTACGGCATCATTGGGACTGCTGCATTTTTGACATTTTGAAGTCCTCCCAGCAGCAAAGCAGTGCTGCTGCCTGCACCTCTGGAATAGGGCAGGAGAAGCCATGCTTTGCTCTCAGCTGCATTTGTTGTGAGCAGCATCCACAGAGAGAGGGGGGTTCCCACTGAGGAAGGGTGACAGTCCTGTTCCCTGATCCAAGCATGAAGCAGCCACATCACCATTAGCCTGTGCCTGCACCAACTCCAAACAGCCCAAACAGGGCACTTTCAGAGACAGTGTTTGCTCCCAAACTGAGCTCCAGCAAGCAGAAGCCTTGCATGGAGACCAAAAGTCACTTCAAAACTACTGTGAATACTCCTGAAGTGTGCAGGCAGCAGGAACAGGCTGTGACCAAAGTGGCTCCCTCAGGCAGGGTAGGGTCTGAGGGAAAGGACCAGACCCCACATTCCCTAGGGTTTAGGTGAGCTGTGCAGGGAAGAAAGGAACAAAAAGGCTTTTTTGTACCCACAAAACTTACTAAAGGACAACATTTAGAGAGGGAATTGAATATGGACTGCACTCACCTGGAGCTCTGCTTGTAACAGCCACGTGTAAACAGAGAAAGACAAGCACAAGCAGGGGAGAAGGCAGCACCTGTCTCAGAGGAGAAGCAGGACTTTCCAGCACAACTCCTGCCTACTGGAAGGCAGGAAAAACTCCAGCAAGACTTCTGTGGCCACCAGCTGCATACCAGAAGCTCTAGGGGAACAGCTGCAATAAGGGCTCCATCATGCTAGAATTGTGGGCTATGTCATGGATGAGGAGTGGGTGGGAGTGAGGCACCCTCCTGAGAGCCTTTGGCAGTGAATCAGCCAGGTGCTACCGTGTTTGGGTTGTGGCTAGCTCCAATTTTTACTGCCAGGTCCAAAACTGTGGTGCTACCACACCCGATCACTGTTCAGCTGTCCTCCTGCAGCACAGCTCCAAAACCATGGGCTCACTTCCTTCTACAACACCTTCTCCAGGGATAACTTGAGGGTAAAATCCAGTCTCTGCTCCTTCAGATGGAAAAACATGAACGCAGGTGTACCTGGAAGCTAAAACAGTGACCCAAAACGACTAAGAGAGAATTAGAAGAAAAAGCAGCTATTCTCAGCAACAGCACTGAGAAAACAAAGGCTGTGTCATTAAAGCAATTGTCCCTCCGCAAAAGGGGGATGACCTGCAAGATCCCAGGCCAGCACAGAAAATTTCCCTGAAGACTGACTGACTCTTTCAGGAGCCAGGACTTTGCTATGATCCTTCTTCTTTGAGCCACTCCTGTGGCAACAGCACCCTCCAGCTGCTGCCTCTGCAGCACAGCGTCACCACAAAGTGCATCAGCTCACATCAAACGCCTTGGGAATTCCATCATCCAGGATTCCCATGACTCCAACAAGCAGCTTCAGCTTTTGACAGCTTGGTACCCAGGCACTTATCCAATATGCTTGTAGTGTCTCCATTCTCCCTGTGTTGGCTTGGGCTGTCCCCTTTTCAAACACTCTTTACCACCTTTTTGGAGAAACACACACCACTGAGGAGAAAAGAAGCAGAATTGAGGCAAAACTGTCTCTCAGACTCACAGAGATCTTGCTCTCTCACACTCTCTGTTAGGATCCTGTCCTACAGGCTGCACATTGCCAGGTAAAGCCCTAAATCACAGACTCAATTAGGTTGGAAAAGACCTCTGAGATCCTTGAGTCCAGCCTTTGGCCAAACACCACCATGTCAAACAGACCATGGCACTGAGTGCCAGTCTTCCCTTAAACACCTCCAGAGACAGTGACTCCAGCACCCTCATTCCAATGGCTAACCACCCTTTCTGTGAAGAAAATTCCTCCTAATGTCCAACCTGAAGCTCCCCTGGTGCAGCTTAAGACTGTGTCCACTTGTCCTCTTCCCTGGGAGAAGAGAACAACCCCCACCTGGCTACAACCTCCTTTCAGGTCACTGTAGAGACTGATAAGGTCACCCAAGCCCCATCTGCTCCAGGCTAAACACACCCAGCTCCCTCAGCTGCTCCTCAAAACCACTAAGGAAGCAGGAATTCCTGCAGCTTCAAGAGTGATCTTCATAACACCAACAAGAACAAAAAAAGGTGGAACAAATCCCAGTATAAAAACCACCAAATAATCACAAAAACATCACTGAGCACAAAGCTGCTCGAGGTGTAAAGCCACCTTCTTCAAAACCAAGACTAAGTGACAAGAAAACACTTAAGATGGTAACACTTCCTGGAAAAAGGCATCCCTGAGCTAAAAAGGAACATCAAAACTCCATGAAAACTCTACTTGCTCATCTGCTGATTCCAGAAGAAAAAAGGGGAAGGTAAGACATGTAAAGGAATCACAGGAAGCAGGTTGAGGTAAAGAGTAGGATCTGGGCACACAGCAGCCTGAAAGAGCCAGGGGTGACACACTGCTCCAGGAAACCACTGGGTGGTCACAGGGTGACCACTGCTCTATAAAGTGCTCCAATATATGCCAGGCACTGTAGAAATCAAGAAAAAAGCCACAGGGTGAAACGCCCCCAAGAAAGGTGGAAGCTTCTGAAAAAGCAAAACAAGAAAACACTCTAAAAAACACCAAAAAGGTGTGAAGAACCCTTGCAGGGCCATGTGGTGACACCCTCAAAAAATACCGTGTGAGGAGGGAACTAGAAGGGTCAGTAAGCAATATGCAGTCAGTCAAGGACTCCTCTGTGAGGCTGTAATTAGCAATTCCAATTTAGGTGGCAGCATGGTGAAGGAATCCAAGCTAATTCAATGTAAGATTCCAAAAAAAGCTGGGCCTCATGGCAAAGGGATCCATTCATCTGTCCCAAAATACAGTAAAACCTTTTAACTTGATCTCCAGGAAGCTCAGGGGAGTGATGAACGCGCTGAAGGCAAGCTCTTCCAGCGTCTTGAGAAATCACAGACACAGCTGCATGCTTTTCCTGCTGTACATTACGAGTTTAATCGTGCAAAAATACAGCCATCAAGACTTTGCTGAGAATTGGACACAGTTCCAGTGATGTACACAGAAGGAGGCACTGTTGTAATTAGAGCAAATAACTCTGCAATTGTTGTTGAGCCAGTCAAGTGGTTCAATGCACTGAGATCCTGTTCCTCAAGTGATACAGACAACCTGGATTTACTGAACAGAACCAACAAAACAATGCCTGAGAAAGATGGGAGCAGAATAATGAAGTTTAAAAGTGCACTAACTCAACAAAAGAAATGGCTTAGGCCTTACTACTGCCAATACTTCTTTCAAGCACAGGAAGATGAAGTTTTAACAACCTTTAAAATTGTATTTCAAAATATGAGATCCCAAAGGTGTTGCAAAAAAAACCCAACAAAAAACAAAAAAACCACCAAACAAACAAACAAAAAAAAACCAAAAAACCAAACAAACAAAAAAAACCCCAAAAAACACCAAAACAACAACAAAAAACCCCAACAAACCACAAGAGAGAGAAAAAATGAAAAAATAACCAAAAATTTGCAGAGCTCTATCCTCTGGGTCCATGACTTAGTAAAATAAACACCACACCAGTTCCAAAATAATACATATGGACAAGAAGGACATTGCAGAATCCCCTCAGCCCCATTATTATCTTCCTGAAGTGCCTACATCATGGAGAAAAACAATTTCAAACAATTCCTCTCCTTTGTGCAACCATTTAACACAACCAGACTGGACATTCACAAGGCTGTTCTGAGCAGCTATTTTTTGACCCTAACAAATCTTTGTGTTTCTTGCACAAGTGTCTCAACATCTTCGTTATCTTTTTCTTCTGAACTTGGTTCCCAGTCCGAGTCTTCATCAGTAGGTTCACACTCCTCCTCCTCCTCCTCATCATCATCTATAAAGCTGTCATTGAGGTCATATTCATTGGCTGCACCACCACTGACATGATCTTTCTCCACAGCCCTTTTTCCTGTAGGGACAAAAATGTCATGTATTCATGAATAATAAATATAGAGCTCAAGAACCCTCCCAGAGCCCACATAGTTAAGCTTCTCTCCTCAAGAGAAAGAAACACCTAAACAACATATCTATTTTCCTGTTAAGCCTCTAACTATTGCTAGATGGCCACTCTGACCCTAGATTTTCTGCCTCCATCCATCCATCCATCCTTTATATTCTTAATGTTTGGAAGCTGATATGACTTTTAATTCCTACTCACTTCTTTCCTGACCTTCACACGAGAGAAGGAAATCTTCTAGATCACTCACCTTCTGTGTTCTCCACTTGCCTCCATGCTGGATAGTCTGTGTTTCTCTTCTGAAGGTCATTTCCTTCAGAAATGCATTTTGGCAGATGTGTTTAAGCCTTGCTCTCAGTATCTGTGACATTTCTTCTCCAAAATTCCTAACCAGTCATGGCTTATTAATATTCCAAGCATGTCTTATTCTGTCCTTAAGTTATATCTCTGAGTAAAATCATGTTCATTCCTCTTCCTCTCACCCTCCCATTTTTGCATTCTTACCTTATCTAGAAATAACCACTCAATGATATCAGTTTAGCTGACTTATCTGTTGAGCAGTTGTCACCAGCTTTCATATGAAACTATGAACATGTATTTCTTCTTTAGCTACAGACCATAGCCCAAATCCTAACTCTCACATTTTTTTTTATGACTGGGAACGCTCCTGTTCGAGAATTACCTTCCTTTTTATGCTTCCTGGCTTATTGTTTAATAGACTTAAGAGGTAATTAATCATGCCATAATTGGGAGGACATGTTCATTTCAGGACGTTTCCTCCCATTTTGTCTCAAACCAAGACACCCTGTTAGCCCACAACCAGAAGGATTTCTTAGCAGAATCACAGACTATTGCCCTTGCAAAATTAATTGTGTCTTGGAGGGGTCAAAATGCAGATGCTGAATAAAATAAGAACAAAATCCTCCTTCTCAGACTAAGGTTATGAGACTAATAAACCCAAGAGCTGCTTATCAAAGAACAGCCCTTTGTCACTTTCACAGCACTGTGAGTGGTATTTTACAACAAAAGCAGGAATTCTGGCAAAATACCGATGACGTTCATATTCATCCTACATAAGTAGGCAGTGCATAATATATTCTCCCTCCCCATACATCAATGCTTTGATTTTAGAAGTGAGTGATGCAATCCCTTTCATGCCTTTTCTCTCCACTTCTTTCCACTGCAGTTTAATTAATCCCTGCAGCCCCTAAAGTTGATAATTAACCTCAATTTTGCCTTTTCTCTAGTATCACATCTATAAAGATGACCTTGAAACTTTCTATGAAAGTATCTCCTTGATGTGGGGGGAAAAAAAAAGCTTGCTGATTGCTCCTTCCAAAATGTTCTATTTTGAAATGAGCTGATCAGCTTGCTAGAAAACCTACACAAAAGTGTGTAGGAGAATCCTGCCTATTCCATGGTTACAGGGTGTTATTCATCTCACCAGCAACAACCTAGAGAAGTCATTTAGTAGTGACAATTTAAGGACAGCAAAACTCTGACTTTTTTTTTTTAAGTTCCTTCCCTACAACTATTTCCCAGTAATTTGCCTCAGATTATTTTTCAGAACATTCTCTACAGGCAGCAATTAGACTTAAAAGCTAAACATGTTAACTGTCATGTGGAGGGTTCCCCTCTTCTCTTGGCTGGTGGAATTTAAATACCCTTGTAGGGAATTTAATCCTGCTGTGTCTAACAGTGCAGTTGTGCCAAATATGACAAAATAAACATTAATGGAGCCCTTACTATCTGTCTGACCCTGGAGGACATGGTATGACAGCCTCAGGTGTGACATTGCTGAGCACCACCTTTTGTAAGCTTTGCCCTCCACAGAGCTAAGCAAACCAGTCAACAAGACATTAAAAAAACCCTGAAAATAGTAAATATAAACAGAACTTAATAAATTAATTCTCTTCTTTCCTGTGTGTGCAGAATATCAATTCTCCCCCAGTTTGTTCTCAGTAAGAAGAGTTGAATTTGACAGACTGAATTTGACATCTGTGTGCAAGTTTTACATGCTGCAAGAGCAGCACTTCTTCCTTTCTTCTGCCTGACCATCAGCTGCACACACAGCACCTACTATTTGGGTATGGATTGTGCTCTTGTGAGAGGCACAGCTACAATTTAAAACCTTCAAGAACAGATCTAGACTCTTAGAACAGCCCAGCCTGCTTCATTCTAAAATCTTCACCACTCAGTGCACACCTCAACACTCTGTAACACAAATTTCTACCACGGACCTCCGATGAAGATGGGGCTGGTATTTGTATCACGGGATGCACTAAAGCACACAAACATGCCTCAGAACGTGCTGGTGCACAGATACAAGCATAGCAAATATCTGGTGATAGGCAAAGTGCACCCAAATCTCCTAAGGAAATGGTATGGCAAAGAAATTTCTCAGTGGAAAGGTTAAAACAACACCCTGCATTCACCCACGACAGAAATGGAGGCCAAAACACTTTGCCTAGAAAGCTAACTACAGCTATTTGCACTTTTACTTATTTTCTGTAGAAAGCAGATTTATTTTGAAGATTTCTTGAGGAAGTTCCCCGACACCCCTAGGTGATCTCAAAGAAGGCAAGCCAGTTCCCACTCCCACTCAAAATCCAGCAGTTCCACACTCTCTGACCACTGAAAGTGAGGACTGCACAGCATCAGACTGCTCTTTAAAGCTCACTTTTAATTTTAGAAAGCACAGGAAGCTTAACATTTGGAAGATGAGACACAAAAGAATCCTGGAAGCAGACCTAAGCATGTTTGGCACTTGAGTCTATGCACCTGCAATGCACATAAACTTCTACACTTTGATCCTAACAAGCCCTGAAACATCCACTCCTCACTGTAAGAGTCAGCAGGTTCATCACCACATGCACAGATCATCACCTGGAAGTTATTTCAAGGTCCCTGCAATGTAGAGGGACTATCTCCATGCTGCAGGAGCAATCACTCCCTATAAGACAACCCTAACTAGCTGTGCATGAAACACTGGATTCCTTTCATCCTTTTATGGCTGCTGTGTAAGGAGTGAAGATGGAAGACACCATTTAACCACGTGTGTCTTTCCTTAAAATATGTTTGTTTTCTTGTCTGCTTCTTGGGAAATACAGGTATGATTGTCTAGGAAGACTGGCACAAATTCAACTGAAGCTATTACTTGTAAGAAAACAAGAAGGATTTTACTAAAATAAAGACTGCTTTCTCCTCAGCTAAGCATTATCAAGCATCTCCAGCAGTATTAAATGCCAAAAAAGCCACAGCAGACCAACTTTGTTGCAGGTTGATGTGCCCACTCATAACTTTAGGATGCACTCACCATTTCTTGACGTTTGTTGCTGTGTTCCTCTCCTAGTTACTAAAGGAAAGGAAATTGTCAGTCAGAACAGAGGGAACCCTGCTATAAGGATTATTCTTAGAGCTGCTACAACATAAAACTGATCTATTAAACAAATGCTGAAAGGGTTGTGCGGTACTTACAGGTATAAAAGCTACCCTGCTGCCCCCAAAAATAATGTTTTTGTCTTGAATCATTCCCAAGAGATTACTTAGATAAACTGTTCTTAAAATCATTACCCTCTGCCATCTCTACACAAATGTCATCAATTCTGATTGGGTTTTTTCAAGCAGGAAATTGGACTATTTTAGGGCATTTAAATATTTTACACTATTGTTTCCATAAATTTCTCTTTCTTAATAATGTCATAGCCCTGAATCTTCACAGTAAAATGCATTATCATGACATTTTCGTAAGTGTTCTGCTCTAAACTATTGTTTATTGCATTGGGATTTCATATGGAAAAACTCCAATCCAATAATCAAGACAAAGCAACCCCAAGAAATAAAACCAAGAAGTATCTCCTTCATTTCTTTAAGAGCAGGCGAAATGTAAACAGCACATTCCCCCGTGTTTTTCAACAAATCAAGTTACTGGAATATAAAAAGAGCATGAAGTGTTAGATTAGGAACTCAAATTCAGTTTTAGTTATATTCCCTCCAGGCTTCAAGAGAACATATATGCAAAAACTAGTTCTCACAGTAATCACTGGTAAATCACTGAAAATCACTGGTAAAAAAATCCAACACAAAATGATGACAGATATTGTTGCAGTACTTTGTTTAGAGCATTAGAATATTTTAAAATTGTATCTTACCTGAGAATTTCTTATTAAAAAAATCCCAGTAAAAAAATAATCCTAATACAGAGGGAGCTATACATGCAACTTTATTCCCTAAAGGGAGATTAAAGCATTTTATTGAGATGGACTTGATGGTACTCGTGGGTCCCTTCCAATCCAGAATATTCTGTGATTCTGTAATATTGAACAAATTGGCCCACCTGGAGGTGCACTGTGCTTGTATTCCAGCTTGTGCTGGGGGTTCTTCCTGCAAAAAAGAAAACAATAAAAGCTTGATTCCATTACCCTTTAAAAAGTGCAAAATTCCCTGGTATTTTATGGATAATTTTCAAGGCACAGCATTTAGACCAGTCAAGTAATAGCCAACAGATAAAGACAACAAAATTAACACAAAATCCCTTTAAATTATGTCTGTGGCTTCATCAAAAGAATGATCAATTTTTCATGGCTGTCTCCATTCCTCTATCCCCAAGGAATAAAACACAGATGAAGAAATTATCAACTAATTCAGCACAGAGGTTATCTTATCTGGAAGGAGAGGCAGTTGGGGTTTAGATAAAGCATCCACTGTATTCCTGAAAAGTATGTTGGCAATTTCATTACTGATATAGACCTACATTGCTCAGCCTGAGATGGGAATTTCATCCCACAGGTGTTTTTAGGAGAACCACTTTTTCTGCATTAGCTGAGTATCACCAAGGCTTTTTCCTAAGAGCTGTCCTCATTTTATTACATTTCACAGAGACCATGCCTTTTAGGACAACCACACTTTCCAGGAGAAAATGTTTCTGTGCAGAAACAATCTTTACAAGCAGCCACCAGTTTGATTATGCTTCCATAGAAATGCCAGTGCCTCAAAATATATCTTCTTGTCCACTGGGATCATTATACAGTCTGCTAAGTATGTAAAATCTAGATATTGAAAAACAAATGGAATACAATAACATTTTGAAGAAAATCAACAGTGCTTAAAAGAAATAGCAGTCAGCCATAAACTGGATTTTATTGCTCTTACCTCAGTTATGCTTTGTAACAAATCAAGTACTGATTAAAATAGTTTTTGTACGAAACCCCAACAAGTACATTATCAAAACTTGAACTAAAAGATAGAGATCAAGAACAACATGTAACAATAAACTGTTTCTAGAAAACAACCATCTCCTGAATGTTGAAGAGAGATACAGTGTTGATCTCTGAACAGGCTCTTTGAAAAGTCAAGTTTTCATCTCTGACAGCTGATATCACTACCAAAATAGTAATTTTTACTGCCAATGTTAAAAATATGCACAGACTTACTATGGGTGCTTTAAGGGTAGCAGTGAACAAAGAAGGCTACAGTCAAAGATAACATCAAGGATTAGTCATTATTCTACAACTGCAGGGGAGAACATTCTTAACCTGTAAAGAAGAAAAGCCGCTTTGCAGTGTTTCTCACCTGTAACAAGCTGTTCCATATGGGCACTGAGGCCGGTTGTCATTGTCACCCTGAGCCACCCTCTCCATGTCGTGATAGTCATCATCACCAGGATGACTGAACTGCTGGAAGTGAAGGGGATTCTTCCTGCAGATGACAAACACACCCAAACTGACTGCTCCATTTCAACACAAGAAGAGGACATACAAAATGTGAGTTACTGAATCACTGACAGCTCATTTTTCTGTGGTTACATGAAGAGGAGCTTTTAATGTTTAACTTGATGCAGAATGTATGACCTACTTCCAGGATAACAGAAGAAATTTTGTCTTAGCACCTGCTGCAATTGAGGTTAAACCAGGAATCTTCCTATTTCCCATCAGCTTTAATTTTCAGACCTCCAACACATACACAGGTTTTATTTGAATTACAAATGAGCATGCTGACATGGAGTTGCATCATAAGACATTAACAACTGCATGTGTAGCTAAGTCACACCAGTGTTAGTGAGGACAGCACAAGACCATCATCCAAAACTTCTTGCTCTACAACACTTGAATCTGAGGTGAACAAGTAGGGAACACAGATTTACGCATCACTGAAAGAACATTTCTACCACTTCCAGGCAAGAGCTTTGTACACACACCACTCAAGACTAGGCAGTCATAAACATCACTTAAGGAAGAGTCTTCTTCTCTCTACAACTGTTGCAAGTAAAGTTAAAAAGAATACAGAAAAACAAGTTCTAACTTCAGGAAAAATTCATGGGACAGATCAAAACATGCTACCAAAAAAATTACAACAAAATTAACATACTAATAGAAAAAGCAAATCTACTTTTCCCCTATAATTTCTTAGACCTTTTTTCCAAACATAATATTGAGAAGCAAGAAATGTGAGATTTTTAAATATATTATTTTCCAAAAGACATCTACAAAATACTTTAGTGATTACCCCAATTACTCACAGAGTACATAACCTCTAGTGTGTTTGTGCAAATTACAAAAGTGAGTTGCTTGCCTCAAGCAGGAGGAATAACAACTTTGAGCTCCAGAGTTCTTACTGCTTTAACTTAGACTTGCTACAGCTGCATTTAAAAGCAAGCATGGAACACACCAATGGTGCAGCCACCTCCACACACAGCAACTTCCTCACTGATCAGAGAAACAACTTTAAATTCACAAGGACCTCTTCTGAACTTCATTGAGGAGAGCCAATATTCATTTAGCATTTCAACTGCCACTATAACAAAAGAGCATTTGTTACAGCTTTTACAAAATGATGACTTAAACACTGTGAGCTCTGCTGGCCATTCATTTATATTAATTCATAACCATTCATGATTAATATCCATTCATATTAATTCTTTAAATCTCTATTTGCCAGATATCTTTCCCTCAGGAAAAACCACAAGCAAGCTACAGATAAACTCTTCTATAAGCCACTTATAGATCCAGTATCCCTTAGACCTACTTACATAGGTGATAGGCTTCTTGTCCTGGTCTTTTGTTTTTTTCTGCAAACTACAGGATAATTGAGTAACATTCCACCAAAAACTATTGCAAGGTTGCAGTCTTTTATTCCATAACAAATTCTCATGAAACATTTCTTGTTGTGACAAATTCAGACTGGCTGCCTACTTCTTTCCCCATTAAAAATAAATGGGATGAAACCAAATCATTTAGAGGCCATTTGCTTTGTTTTCTTAATGCACAGAGCTAACGTACTTGCAGTAATAGCAAGAATTCTCAGTCACATGAAACACAATTTATCTTCTGAAAGGGATACAGCAGCCACTGATGTTTTTTAAAGTATTTTTAATCTTTATTCCTACATCAAGATACATATAGCATTATAGTTGCCAAGTAAAGAAGGACTAATAGCTGTCAATGAGCAGATTTATTCTATTTTAGGAGATATCCATTTCATTTTTAAAACACTGCTTCAAGACCCACTTGGACAACAACAAACAGCCATTACTGAAGGAGAGGGAAATAAAAAGAAAAGAAAAGAAAAAAAAAGAAAAAGAAGTATGGGAGAAGAGAAAAACAGCAACAAAAGAGCAACTTGTGATGTGCAAATCTTTGTCACTAGGCTTCAGGAGCCTTTTGGCCAGTAGATGATGCTCCTCAAATTACACATTACCTGTGGAGCACCTCAAACATGTCCTCTTGAACATGTCCTACCTCAGATGCTCAGTAGAAACATTCTGTTTTATCTTAGCTAACACCCACAAAATAAAAGGAAGCAGAAAAGTGCAGAGACAATAAGGAAACATCTTCCCCTTTTCCAGAAAAACACTAAGGCTTCTTCCTTAAAGGTTTTGTTAGGTTGTGTTTTTTTTAAGTATTTATTTGTAGACATAAGGTATTTGAGTTACAGGAGCACCTCTATCACACTGGAAGCTGCATTCCAAATTTAACTGTTTCACAACAAAGCCTCAGTGCACAGGAATGTTTTAATTAACTTGGTCAAAACAAAACCATTAGGCTTTACTTGCATGAAAAGTAATCAAATAAAAGCCTATTTTAACAAGGAAGTTTTATGACTGTTGCCTTCATATGAACATACTGACACAGTTACTGCAGCTTTGCTTTCACAGAAGCTCTAAATTTGTGTACTCACACTCCATGACATAGGAAACTATGTGAACAAAAACTATGCAAATAAAACTTCTAAACTTCTTCAGAATCAATGCAATCATCCTCAAGCAGAAGCTGAGTATTGCTCAGTGAAATATTTAAGACAGTTATTCATCTGTGTAGCTATCAAAAGCAACTTTAAAAACTTTTTCTGAAGCAAATTTAACTGATCAGTTCAGAATCCCTGACTCCTCACAACCCCATGCAGAATACTCCTCACCATCTCATGGGCTTATTTCTTCAGCTACTGAAAGAACCTCCTGGTGAAAATGGAATGAATTACCAGCACTGCTCATAAAGCCATAGAATTCAAGCCTGAAGCTATGCCATGACTGCAGATAACATGTTTGTACGTTCTGTATTTTAATTCTTACTAGGAGACAGGACTCCAAAAAAAGACAGATGCAGTCTTCAGCTGCTCAATTTACAAGCTTAGAGTGAAAGGAAAAATACTTCTTTTCATAAACAAACAAACAAACAGCAAAGTATTTAGAAGAACCCACAAACAAATCCAAATGTTTGGAGGGTTGAGCAGGGTTGAGCATCCCCTGCTCTGACAGGGGAGATTTACACACCCCCAGTCAGCAGAGAACTGCACTCCAGGATATGGCAAAAGGACTAAATTGTAGAAGAAAGATTCTGAGTTCCAGTTTCAGAGATGAGAGTTCAGGCCTACTATATCCCTTCCATGGTGGCCCTTAAAAAGGGTGGTGGTGGTAGATTTACTTTAATTCCCTATTCTGGTAACTTCAGAAAAGCAAGCAGCAGACAAGAACATGTGCCAGTATTCTGAGTTCCTCTGAATACAACAAATACAAGCAGCTACAACATACACAGAGCACTTTGTCTCCCAATAACAGCAGTTCCTCAGAATTTGGCCACCTCAGAAAGTGACACTGAACAAAGGTGACAACAGCTTTACAATTTTGATAGACACAGTTATCTCAACATCAGGCCCACCAAACACACAGGAACCCAGCCACTCGTGCTTGTTTGGCAATTAAACTCACTGTTTTTATTATTGCTGAAGCCCCTTGGGGGAAGATAAAAAAAGTCACAGGATCTGCTGTTTCCTGGATTAGCCTTGTCTTTTGTATTTGCAAGGTACATGGGATTATCTGGAGCTCAAAACCTTCTCCTAAATGTAGTTAAGAGGTCTTTGGGCATTTCCTAGACCCAGGAGCACCTGTAGATTTCAACCTTCCCTTCAATATAATACCAGAGGACACCACAGATCTTTTTTGGGCAGAAAGAACTAGCAGGAAGCCAGGCACCCAGCACTGGTATTTGGGAACTTCTCTGGAACATCTGTACGACAAATCTTCTACCACTCCCATCTTATTAGGATATGAGTGGGTGAAACAGAAGAGGAAAAACCCCAGTTATTCCTCACTTGCAGAGAGGCTTGCAGAGACTGTCCAGATAAGGGTTAACCACGAGTTCTAAGCGTGCTTTGTTCTGGTTTTAGAGCTGACTGAAAGAAACCTCAAGTTGTAATAAAAGAAATTCTTGATTTTTTATGGACGGCAAATAATAAGTATTTCAAGCATTCAGACCACAAAGCAGGCAGTAACTTCAATAAACACAATAATCTTCCATGTAAGCCTCACCTGCCATTAAAACAAACCTAGAGGGTTTGTGTTGCGTATTTGAATCTCTTATATCTCTTCTCCCTGCTAATACCTCACACTGTACACACAGGTCTTTTATTTCTTTTCCTTTTATAATGGACCTTTATCTTTTATTTCCTGCAACACTTCCTCTTTTGTTTGGGTTGTATTAGGAATTAGCAAAACATTCCAGCTCCTCCTTCTATCCTTCTAAAATTAGTGTTCTGCTTTTTGTTTCTCATCAGTCCCCAGTTCACCAAAAGATTTTTTTTCCAAACCAAAGCTTGTAACAACTCTACAGTTTTCTCTTCCATAGCTGATACATTACTTCTAAATAACAAGCTAGCCCAAGCTAGTTTTAATTTTGCTTTACCTGTAACAGCCAGTTCCATACATGCAAGGTGTCCTCTTGTGGTGCATATGTTTGGAGCTTTCTGAAGCATCTGCACTTCTGGCTGAATCAGAAATCTCAGTGTTGAAGTCCAGATGTGCATCAGGCTCAAGAATCGCTTCCTGGGCACCCAGGTATTGGGAAGTCCTGCCCCAGTGAGCTTGTTGGCTTGCAGAACCAGTAATCTGTTCTTTGTTTTCCGTTTTCTCCTCAATTCTATTGTCTTTACTGGAGATCTGACCTGCTCTTTTAGACCATTTGCTATGCAGCTGACTATCCTTCTTTTCCAGAGACCTTCCAAGGTTTTTTGTTCCAGTCTTGCCACTTCCTTCCATATCTCTCAAGGTAGTCTCAAGAGGAAATCCAGATGTATTCTGTGGAACAAGGTTACATTTTGAAGAACCTGAAAATTTACATTCCTCAGAATTAAAACTTTGAAGTAAAACTGTGCCTCATAATCCCTGACTTTCAAAATCAGTCACAGAACAGCCTGGGTTAGAAAGGAACTTGAAAGATCATCTGGTCCAGACTTTAAAAATCTTCTACTCCACTTCCCAAACTGAAGTTCACTGCTAAAAACAGCTGCTGAATGAAAACCTCAAGTTCAGAAAGCACACAGAGAGCACACAGTCTTGAAGAAAAACTCCAACAGCTTCCTTCCTCAGCTTCAGTTCCCTCACAACATGACCTCTTCTCTCACCATCTCAGTCTGTGAACAGTCCAAGAACTAGTTTAAATTAACTTACAATTAAAAGTATTGCTCCTGAAAAATTAAGGGGGATTTTACAGGTGAAGATGCAGTACACTGTAGAAGAATGTAGACTTCTACCCAAGAATCAATTTAAATTATTAAGGAATTACTTACTAATTTAATGATTTTCTTAACAATTTAAGCACCAAGATATATGGAGTATATATGTACTTATCTATATAGAAGATACATGGGAACTCAGGATACACACCCTGAGGTTAATCCCACATTGATACATCTTAAATGCTTCAGGTCATAACTCTAATTCGTAATGGTCTGTCACAGACACCATTAGGCAAACATTTCAGTTTTGACACAAACTGCATTTTAAATTTTGGAAAAAAATGTACATTTAAAATAAGAAATGTGTTCTTTAGAAAAAGAATATGAGATACATAACTGAGGGAAGAACACTGTCCTGACAATTAAGACATTACCTGGAAGCATATCTACATTTAAGGCTGAACGACTTTGATACATCATAGAACTATTCAAAGGTCTCTGCTTTCTAAAGATTATTATCTATGTTTCCCCTCCAGTAAACTTATACTTAGTTTACACAGGTGTGTTTGGCAGAGCTTGAAAACCAGCCATTGATTTCCTGTTTGATTTCGTTCCTTTCAATGCAAGTGTCATAAAATGTTATCCAAAACTAGAGACAATTTGAGCAGCAAGGTGATTAACAAAGGGCAAAGTCAGCACTCATATCAGATGATGCTGACAGAAGCATTTTTAGTGACTCAACTAGGAGACAACTCCCAAAACACAGCTCAGCAATCAACTGCAATTTAAGAAATAATCCTTCCTTTGCCAAAGAAACCATAAATCAGTGTTGTTTGCCACTACCACTGGTGAGTTCTCAACCCTGTGCCTGTATCGCACATGAGGAGACAGAAAGGCTCCCACGGATTGGGATCAGTGACAGCCAGGCTGCCATCCAAGGAAACCAAAACCAGGGACAGCACAGGCGGGGCCTCGGCGCCCTCCGGCGGCTGCTGCCAACTCCAACCATTCAAACATTTCTGCTTCCTTCCCTACGGAACATTTTCTCAATGGCAGGACCTTGATTTAGGCTGCGATATCCAAATTACAGCCTTGCAGAGCTCTCTGTGCTTATTACTCTTGCTTGCCCTAATACGTCAGTTTTCCCACAAAGTCCTGAAAGCAATTTCGTAAACTGTACTTGAGATCAAAATGATTTGTGAAATTGTCAGGTGAAAATAAGTAAGGCTTCCTCCTTACCAATTGCAGAATTGAATAATGCATTACCTAGCCGCTCACTTTATAACCTGGCAAAGAGAAAAGAGCTCAGCAGCTGTTATTAATGCACTTAGTGGACCACTGTTATACCAAAACTACAACTACTGTTTGCTCTCCATGCACGGTTTGTTTCAATTAACCTTAAAACCAAAACTCCAATGATTCTCAGTGTCAGAAGCATTTTAAGTATTTTATCAGATCCTAGAACACACCCAGGCAATTTTAACGCCAGACATCACAAATACCCCCCCGCAAAGTGATTCGCTTAAAGGAAACAAGTGAAACCCTCAGTTTGCTCTCACCAGAATATGCTTTGTTTTGTCTTTAGCAATGATCTCTTTTCACCCCTTGCCAGACGTTGTTAGTAAAGATTTAACTGCCTGTAAAACTCTGAGGTCACAGAGACACTGGATCAGCTGGACCACAGGGTCTGTTCACTCACTGCCACAAATGTTTTGGGTTTCAGGTTACCTTTTTGACTCAGATTTTGAGATGGTGGCAGAAGCACACTCCATGCTACCTTCCTTTGAAGCACAGCAATTGCTGAGCCACACACCATCCTTATCTGACCACAAACCCTCACCTACTAGAATGGCAAAAGCTTGGGCAAAGCCCAGAGTGGCATTACATCAGTATCACGCCATCACCTGTCCCCAAAGGGTCTCAGAAAAAGAAATCACACACACCAGCCACTCCTAGGAGCAGTGCTCTGGCCCATGTGTTCCTGCCTCTTGCTGTAAAGCTCCAAGTCTGGTACTTCTGTGGGACATTTGTGGCCCAAGGCCCAGATCCTTTGAAGGAAATGCAGAAAACCAAATCTTTGAGGATAGCTCTACAGAGCTATCCAATGCATTGGTACTTCAAAACAACAAATCATGAGTAGAACACATAAAACAAAAAGTTACGTTGCAGACCCAGCCTTCAACATGACATTGCCAACTACATTCTCATTTTCTGTGATATCATGGTTCTGCCCTGAGCCAAAAAGTTACCTGAGACGAAGGAACAGGGATGGAAAGGCAGCTTCTTTTCCCTTGATCTTGCTCTCCACCTTCAAAATCCTCTATAGTTTCTTCAGAAGCTAATCTTTTTTTCTGCTGTACATGTACTTCTGATTTTAATGACTCACTATGACATTCTCCCCCTCCTTGGCCTTTTTTCTTTCTACTACCTTAAAAAAAAAAGAAAAAAATAAAAAGGGTACTTTCAGAATGCAACTTTTTCAGTGAAATTTTGACACTAGAAATCATTAAAGCAGAACAAATGGCATGAGAAACAGCAGCAGTTATGAAAAAGACTTTTTAAACAGTTCCAATAACGTTTGCATGTATCCCCCAGTTCCTTCAAGGTCAGGCCTTCAGACACATCTCACCCACACAGCTTCTAATCTCAACACTGACCCAATCAAAGTGTTCAGTCTTTGAAATAAACATTACATTCACACATATAACAAATGTTATAGTACTGGTAAACAAACAAACAAACAAGCCCCACTCTTGAAATAAACATTATATTCACACATATAACAAGTGTTATAGTACTGGTAAAGAAACAGACAAACAAACAAACAAACCCCATTCCCCTCAAAATACAAAACAAAAGCACAAACATAAGAAAACTACCCCAGCAGTACAGGATTCAACACAGCCAGTTGCAATTTTTTGTACAAATAAGGCAGTAGAGAAGAGTCTAGATTTAGAAGGGGGATGAAAGAAAAAAAAAATACTGAAACATAGATTTTCTATAGCATCTTATAATTTTTTTTCCAAACTAGCTTTTGAGGAAAAGAATAGGCAGTGTGATGAATAGGCACATGACTGAGGTGTTTAAAGCCACAGTTGCCCTCATCAGTGGGCACCTGCATTTACAACAGGAGAGAAGAACCTATGCAATATCTGGCCAGAAGTGTCTGGACTGATCAGCAAAAAACCTCAACAGTTTGCACCCAAAACCCATAAAATTAAGAATCTAATTTTAGACAGGCAAAGCATCAGTGACTTAAGTGTGGAGAAGGCTAGGAATTAAAGAAACTACCTGGAATTTACATACAAAATAGGCAACTTTATGGGAAAGGGCTCCAGAACATCCAATGCTCAGCTGTACAAACAGAGTTTATTATCTGGCATTAAAAACAAAAAGAACAGAAAGAAAATTAACTGATGAAACAGAGCTCTGTCACACCCACAGGACTGATGGCAAAAGAGAGAATAGAAGTCAGTCTTTGTCAGCTGCCCCACACAGAGCATGGAAAGAGAAGCAGCAAATTAATACTTCCTACCACCACCATTATAATTTTAAAAATTACATCAAAGCACAGACATGCATAATGGAATGCAATCATTACCACACTGCAAACCTACCTCCTGTCATTACAGGCTGGGAAACCCCCTGCACCAGGAGATCTCTTTCCAGCATCCAAGATGGAAGCACTCTCTTTCTTTGAATACATTTTGACTGTTTGCTTTTATTATCATCAGAAAGAGGAACCTGAAACAACATTTACTGTTTAGTGCCTTTATCCAGTTACAGAAGAGCAGGTGGGAAACTAGAAACCACAGTTTGTACTCAGTTATGCCCTTCAAAAGCACCTGCTTTTTGTATGGGGACCATTGCTCAAATATTTTACTCTTTTTTTGCAGTTTCCACCCACTTAGAAAAGCAACATCCATAGGAACTTTCATGCAGTAAAAACAAAACAAAACAACATTTCTTAGATCTTTGGAATAAATACCTAAAAGGCTACAAACGGAAAGATTCATAGAAGAGCATTACCACCATCTTGCTCTAGAGTTTTCTCATACAGATATAACAGAAAGAGCAAGTTTAACAAAAGCCTATTTGTCCAAGAAAAAAAACAAAACACACATACAAAAAACCCCAAAATCCCACAAACAGAAAAGTCTTTCTTGCACTCCCACAATTTATTTCTCCAGAAAGTAACCAGGCTCTAAGTCTCTGTAAAAACAATGCAAATACACCAAAGTCACATTCATTATTTACTGAAAACAGCACTATCATTTGGAATTTCCTGAGTCAGCCCACCTCAGGGATCTCAGCTACAGCAAAGGCTGACATTTCATTTGTACAGAAAACTCACCACTTCCTTAACTTTCAACACATGCTTACAAACATTAAACTTCATTAAAAACTTAAGGACCCACCAAAAGTCTGGAGGCAGCACCATTATTCCTCATTTTTGTGGCTCCCTGTGCCTCAGAGCTGGAGCATGCTGGTTCCATTAACAATGGCATACAGGACATCTCAACAGCATCAACAGTTGGTGCTTCTTCTGCATCAGCCTCCGGATTTTTTTCTGACAAAACAAAATCAATTTCAGCTATTCACACACTACAAATACAAACATGCACTTTTGACCCAAACACAAAAGTTGGTGTGAATGTTTGCCACGAACAAATGCAGTTTGAAACATCAACATCCTTTTACGTCAACTTAAAGAGGAAATAAATGCACCTTCCTTTTATCTCACATCTAAAGGGTTGTGAGCAAAAGACTCTCTAATAACTGAGGTCTAATAACTTGGAGTTTAAGTACATAATTTACACTGGTTGCTGCCACGACAAAACTTCGAGAAAGCTGAAATTACATCTTGTAATTTGCTTTATGGTAAATCTGCACAATTCCCCAAAATCTGATCCTATCCCAAAAGTCAGTCAACCATTTTAAGATGCGGTTTTCAGGATCACATGCCCAGTGAATCAAGCACTTCCCAGCAAGTTCTCAATACAGGCTCCAAGCCTGCTGCACTGAGGTGACACTAGATACTCAGATGTTAGCTTCAAAAGCCTCGGTTCAGAGCCACTACATCTAAAAAAGCTTTTTAGGTTATGAAAGCACACCCAAATTGCACCTGTTTTTCCTTCAACACATTGCCATCCCACTGCTCAATTCACCAGCACAAATAATTAGGGAAAACCAAGTCTAATTGCTGCAGCATTCCCTCCACAGCAGCACTGGGGCGTCTCTGCCAACCCTTCCAAACTTTCTGCACTGCACAGACCAGCTGAACTTTCTCTTTGTCACCGTATGAAGAGAAACGCCAAAGGCTGAGCTCTGTCCTCATCCCTTCAGCTCTGCAGGGGCTCACAGAATCCCAGGATGGGAGAGGTTCAATGGGACCACAGTGGTCATCTGGCCCCATTTCCCTGCTCAAGAAGGGTCATCCCAGAACACACGGCACAGGATTGTGTCCAGAATATCTGGTTCTGTAATATCTCCACTGAGGGACGACTCCACAACCTCTCTGGGGGATCTGTTCCATGTGCAGTCACCGTGCAGTAAAGAAGTTCTCCCTTATATTCAGGTGGAACTCCTGTGCATCAGTTTCTGCCCATTGACTCTTGTCCCGTTGCTCTGCACCAGTGGGCACAGCCTGGTCCGTCCTCTCGGCACTCAGATATTTATACTCATGAATGAGGTCCCCTCTCAGCTGTCTCTTATCGAAGCTGAACATGCCCAGCTCCCTCAGCCTTGCCTCCTACCAGAGATGCTCCACTCTCCCAACCATCCTCGCTGCCCTCCGCTGGAGCCGAGCTTTCCCCGCCCGCGGCGGAGCCGGCTCGGGGTACAGCACTCCCCTTGAAACCTCGCGGCTGCGGACACGAACCACCCCGGCCCTGGCAGCGGCCGCCGCTACCTCGGGCCCGCGGCTCTGCGGGGCCGGGCCGGCCTCACCTGGAGGGTGCCGGAGCGGCCGGAACAGGGATGGAGGCGGTGCCGAGCCCCACAGGAGCGGCCGCAACAGGGACGGAGGCGGTGCCGAGCCCCACAGGAGCCGCCGGGACAGGGACAGGGACGGAGGCGGTGCCGAGCCCCACAGGAGCCGCCGCCGCCTGATGACGCGCGGCCGCTCCGTGACGCGCGGCTTCCCCGAGCCGGGCGGCAGTGCCGCCCCCGTGAACCCGAACCTGCGAAGATTTGCCCCGAAAGCAGCGCCCCACGGTCACACCCGCAGCGGGAGGGTGACGGGGACATGGCGGCAGGCAGGCGGCAGCCAGCCCAGAGCGCTGCCGGCAGCGGCCGCCCGCACACGCAGAGGGAGCGGTGACGCCTCGGCAGCCCGAGGCCGCGGGGATGGAGGCGCATCGCGCTGCCGGCCGGGACGGCGCCCAGGGAGGAAGAGGAGGAGCGGGTGACTTCGTGTCTGCCCTTCCTCCCGAGATCAGCTCCCGCATTTTCAGCGGGCTGGATGTCGAGAGCTTGTGCCACGCGTCGCTGACGTGCAAGAGCTGGCACCGAGTCATCGAGAGCAGCGAGCGGCTGTGGCGGCACCACTGCCTGGCCATGCGCGCCGTCTGCCAGCGGGAGATCGACTGCGACCGCGGGAACGGCTACTCCTGGAAGGTAAATCCACTTTCGGCGGCAGAGCACCGGCAGTGACACAAATTGCCAGGAGGGCCAATAGAAATGTGTAAGGAAATGACAACAGAGGGTCCCACCCCGCCTAGGGTTGTGGTGGGAACAGCTGCGGTGACAGCGTGGCTCGGTAGCGCGTCCCGGCAGACGGAGATCTGGTAAAATACACTGAGAGATAAAGCGAGGCTGTGCCTTTTCCTCACCCGGGACACAACCTGTCCCGCTCGGCATTAGTCCTTCTGTCCCGCACAGCCTCGTCGCTGAGCTTCACCATACAAAAGCCCTGACATGGGGCAAAGGCCATGTTCCCGCAGATAGGGCTGGCAGGGAGAGGATAACCCCAATATAGGCAGTGTGTGCTCCCTGGTTCTATTTTGTGGAAATAGATCTGCTGGTTAGGAATCCAGAAGAATCGTCCTAGATAGTGCTGTCTCAATACACCCCAAGTGACACACATTCAGGAGGGAGGAAAAAAAAAAAAAAAGGCAACAACAACAACAAAAACAAAAACCAAACAAACAAACAAAAAAACCACAAACAAACACCCCCCCCCCCCAAACCCAAAAAACAGGAATAGAAAACGAGCAGGAGCTTTTATAAACTGTTGAGAAAATTTCCCCACACACAGACTGCTCTGAGGAGTTTGCAGCAAGGTTCAGCTCCAGAATGTGCTGGATGATTGCTCACTGCTGAATCCTGCCTGGAAGCTTAGGTAGAGCAGGACCTGATCAGATAGATCAAGTAGCTGGTCAATCCACAAATTACTCTGGGCCAGCTAGAGGGTAATGTCCCACCTTATTTTAGCTGGTGTGTCTGAGAGCAGGGGGACACTGGAGGGGTGAAAAGAGAGAAGCAGCAGCAAGAGAAACAAAAGCAGCCACTGGACTCTTGACACTTCAGTGAAGTTACTGCAAGTGTGAGGCACAGCCGTGAACAGATAGTGGTTACCCTTCCAGTGTATAGATCTTGCTACCCTTGCACAGCAATTTCCAGAACTCACTGCACTGACTGTTCCTTTTATCTGGAGGGGATTTGAAATAGAAACAACACACCAAGTCTACATTTTCTTGCCCTGAAAGACTGGTAGAAGAGAAGAATCCAGCCAGCCTCCAAACTAAAGATAAAGGTCACAGCCTAAACAGAAAGTGAAACGTGCCTCTTCCAAGGAGTAAGACGAATTCCTGGTTTGTGTTTTTCATCTTGACCACCAAATAATTGAGGTAGGAACAGGAAAGTTGGAAGTGGAGCATGTTCTGCTCCTTGGCAGCATTGCACCTTCCTGGGCTTAATGTCTAGATATCCAAAGGCACATTCCAAATCCTTTTTCTGTCACTATTCTTCTAGTGCTAAATTCAGTTATATTGAATGCAGTTTAAATTGGTTCCTTTCTGAGATCTATCTGTTTTCCCCCCAGATTACATTGTTGAGAAACTACTGGAAGAGCAAAGTGAAGCAAGAATGGCTTAGTGGGAAATACAGCAACGTTCCTTCACAGTTCAGCTTGCCAGAGAAAAGCATGTATCCAATGGATGTTGACACGTGGGGAGAAATCTTGGAAGCAGAACTGGAGAGATGAGAAACCAGTGCTGATTCTCGCACCTCAAACAGCTTTTGCCAATAGCATACACACTGTTTGGCAGTTGCCAAACTGATTTTGAATGATTTTCGGACTGATTATGAATTTATGATGAAAAAAAGTTATGGGTGCCTTTTTTTTCATTTGCAGTTTACTGTATTAATTTTATGTAAAATTCTAAAGACAACTACATATTCAGTTGTAATTTATATTTATAAATCTAATGTTCTACTGTGCTGTCAAAAATACACTGATTGTGATTTCAGTTTGCACTTTTTGTTTTGGAAGAGTTGATTTTTATATTAAAGAGACAAACAAGACAACCCCCAAAACCTCCAAGGTGTGTTTGACTTTTTGACATGAAGTGTATAATGTCAGCAGCACATGAGAGCCCACAGAGTAACTCAGATAACTCTGAGATAACACAACTTGATATATTTTTGTCGTCAGGTTAAAACACATTGAGAAACTTGTTTTTTTCCTGTGTGCTGATCTCCCATCACACAGGGAGAGATGCTTTACCAGCACTGAATTTTGGCACCAACCTTAAAAACTGATGCTAGTAAAACAGGAGCTGCCTGTCATATTATAAAAGTGATCATAAAATCAATTTACTACTGTTCTGAATATCACCTTTCCCTACCTCCTTTACACTAAAGTATAAAATAAGTGAGAAAATGCTGGGAAGATCCCCACTGCTTGAGGCATTCCTGCAAAATTAAGTCACCAATCTGGCATCAATTTTCTATAGAAAGACTTGAGGGGAAAAGAGCTAGAAGTGCAAAAAGTGCATCCAAGTTAATCAAGAAGAAAACAGTACTAACAGTACATTCTCATCACCTCAAAACTGCCCATTTTTTAAAATCATAACATAGGGGAACTGTACAATAATGGATCTAGTCCCTCACCTTTCTCATGCAGCCTCCCCTGTTACCTCCAGTCTGTAACTCCCTGACATTTATCCCTGTTCCACTTCCTTTCATGCCCTTAAGCTGTAAGTTCTCATGTATTTGTCTAAGGATACAGTTTGTAAATAGAATAATATTCAGGTACAAATCCTAAACAATTTCTTCACTGTGCACTTACCTGTGGCTTTTCCCCAATCTCAGATGAGCATTAAGAATCCCCAGTATCTCTTGTGTCTCTGCCTCTGTTCGGATCAGGGGGCTGTGCCTCTTTAAACACAAGGAATTAAACATGCAGCTATGCAATAATTGCCTGCATCTTTAAAGCTGGAGTAACAGTGGTGTAAATTTCTTGTGAAAAATCTGTTACTGAGAGAAAAAAAAATTAAGTACAAATCCTCATAAAAACAAAGTTTTCTTCCTCTCCCTACTTTGACTTATTCCTTTAAGGGTTTAAATTCCCCCTGGAGATTTCATGACATCAGTTCTGGTAATCTGTTCTACTCCTCTCTGCCCCTGCGCCATCTGCTCAGCCTCCCATCTCAGCTGGAGGATGGATGTGTTGCCTTCCCTTTAAAGACACTCCAGCAGCATCCAGGGGTACACTCCTTGCACCACCTGGTTTGGACTTACTTCTTACACCTTCTACCTGCCAACAGAAGCCACTGAAGAACAGGAAGAAGAGAACTGACTAGGGAGATTGCACCAATGCCTAAATTAGCACTCACATGTGGGTGTCCTTCCCCAGGGAGCATCCTCAGCAGCTAAATCATACATGTGAAGCCCACAGCACCCGGGGCATGCATGAGCTACCCTCACACCTTGGTGCCTGGTGAAACCCCTTTTCCACTCCACTGCTTGCCTCTTACCCAAAAGTTTTGCTGAAGTGCAAAGTTCTACTTTTGCAAACCCCACTGACCTTCCCACCACATTCCCATGCCATTTTTATGCCCCTGACACTTGGAAGGTGTCTGCTGCAGAAAGGTGCCTGAGGCATCCATCACCCAGGCTTCCCATTCAGCCACCCGGCCTTGCTGCCACTCACTTCCCACCCACCTGCCTTTCCTAGGATACAGAGCCCTCGGGAGAAAGGACATGAAGTTTGTGTGCAAATGTTTTCTGCCCACACAGCTCAACTGTGCAACAGGGTCTTAAGCCAGCCAGGCATCTGTGAGGACAAAACCTGCACAAAACCCTGTAAGTTGCTGCACAGCTGGATATCAAAAAGACCAGCACTGAAGCTCAGCTGGAGGGCCCCCCAAGCCAGAATTTGATTTCTGCATCTCCAAAACCACCTGTGGGGTTTGTCAATAACACCTCTTGGTGTTAGAACCTTGCTTGCAACTGCTTACTGTTGCAGTGCTCCATTTCCGAAGCAACTAGCTGACAGTGTGGCTTTATTTCATCATGGTGCAGGATGTGGCTCTGGGCCATTGCCATTAACAGACTAAAGGAAAAAGCATGCACGAGGTATTTAATCACCACAGACTGTAAATCAGACCACTCGTATTTCAAGGCTCATTTTGTCAAGTGTTTCTGCCAATAGGCAGAACGTGCAAATGGTCATGTCTTTATGCTGATCATCTTTAGAAGGTACCAAGTGACAAATTTGTCCCAACTGAAGACAGAACAGTTGAGCACAGGACTGGGATCAGCTGTTTCAGCCCACCAGAGCTGACCTGAAGACAATAAAAGCTGGGAGGATTTAGGTAGTGATGATATTATTTTTTTTAAACTTTTCCTCCAAATGAACTTGGGATGAGGTATATTGGATTCCCAAGAGCATGTTGACACTTGGAAGTTGTTTTTCACCATATTTGCTTGTTCAGAAAAGTTCATCTCCAAAATCACAGAAGAAATTACCTGGTACATTTAACACCTTAAGTCAGCAGCAGCTTCTGATCAGCACAATGCTAAGAACTGAGTATTGGGGGCTGGGAGGGGGTTCAGGCCTGAGTGCTTAGGGCTAGACCCACTTCTGCTATTCTGGTAAACCAAAAACCCCAAGCTACAACTACGGGTTCAAAGGGAAGAAGGAGGGAGGTGATGGACAGCAAACTCAGAGATCCTAGAGGAAAGATGAAACCCATCCTACCAAGATGAAACCTAGGAGGATGATTCTATGTACTGCCACAGTTTGCTGCAGTCTCCCCCAGCTCCTCAGAATCACTTTGTCCAGCACTGCCAACCCATGCCAAGCAACTATGGATTTACAAAGCCAGAGGATAATAAAACCCAGCCTGCTAGAGCATGCAAATTAGGTACAACATCAGCTGGTTTTGACTCACGCTTAAAAATATCGTTAAAACTACCCATGTTGGTTTTAATGCACAGCCCTTAAAAACATTAAGTGCCGAAGGAGCTGCTGTTTGCCAGTCCAGGGATGCTGACTGCATGGGCTGTTTTGTTGCTGAGATACCAGACACTTGGAGCTATACACAAAGGCTTCTCCAGATGCCACAGGACACCAGTGGCCATGAGATAATGTATCAGTCATAGCACCAAATATTGCTCTTAAACATTTCCATGATCTCAGAATGCCAAAATCAAAAGATGCTGCCAGCTGCCTATTGGAAGATTCAGCTTGAAGACTTGAACCAAAGGTATAGGCTGAGCAAGCTGGAAACAGAGAGAAAACTTCAATCAAACAAACCAGCCACCTTAAGCCTTTAATCCTTATATGGCAAAAAGGAAAAGTTGAGAAAGAAAGGTTTGGATGTTTTTGGTTTTTTTGCAGCAGTATCTACCAACTAATAAATGAAATATTACAATATCCCATGAGAGCTTTACTTATCTGTTCCATTGCAGGAATATTTTCAATAGTTTCCACTACTTTTTCATTGTGTTGCTAGAGAACAAGAGCACTGAACAAATACATCTGGGATATCCTAACACCTAGGTTTCACCAGGTACACTGTATAGCCATTTAACAGCATAGCCAATGACAAAAACGTGCCTGAAGTCACCTAGTGTGGCTGACCAAACTAAACTGGCTTTTCTAATGCACTTTTATTTTTGAACGTCATATTTTTGGTCTGTAAACAATTTATTTCATTAAGTTATACTGCTCTTTTAAAGTAATTTTAACACACAGCTCATCAATGTGTGTAGTTAGAGATAACAACACCAGGCACCTGCTCAAACAGGGACATTACAACAGCACCCAATATCCATAGAACAACTGCATATCTATGTCACAAATATGAGGAGATGAGAGGAAGTTTTTACTGTTCTAAGGGGGTGACTAAAGAACACATGGTGTGTTGTAGCAATTCTAAAATGACACTTATGTTTCCTCATCCAAGATCCACTCTGTGATGCCTAAAAGCAGAAACACAAGGTTTCTTTTAGGATGTTTAGGTTAAAATAGTTAAAAGAAGAAGGATATGGGGGGAGGGCAGAAGAGAAGAAAGGGAAAATTGAAGATGTAACTTGGGAAAAAAATTGTTCCTTTAAATAAAAATATTCAGAGAAACCCAAACCAACAGACCAATCTTCTTTTACCAGTTGTATACCAGAATCATGAAATACTTCTTTTTAGCAAAAATCTGCATAAGAGCCTGATCTAAAATAACTCTTGCTATTCAAAAATATCTCACACATGTGCATTGATTCTGTTACTGTATGTTAACCATCATATACTTGGGAAACACAGCAGCCTCAGCTTTCAAAAGCAGGATACCTCCCTACACATACAGCAGAAGCAATGGAAGCCAAAAGAGATGGTTTCTTGGTTTTCTTTTGACATACTTTGGTAATTAAGAAAGGATTTTCAGACTTTTCCTTATGATATGGAAGCAGGTGCATGAAAAGACTGATCTTACACTGATTTACATAATTGATACTCTATTAGTCTGCAATAGGCTGTTCTAATATATTTGATAAAGAGAGAGGGGCTAATGGCAATACTCTAAGAAGAGAGCTCTCAATGTCCTTTTTATATCAGAGTTTGAGGATGTAGGAAGATTAGGGTGTCTAGTTCTTCGGGATTTTTTAATTAAACTAGTCAAGCCCCAGGTCTCTTTCCTCCCCCTTGATCACTCCAGTTTATTAATATTCAAAATTTTGATGGAAGACATACTGAAGGCAAATTTTAAAAAATACTAACATCTCTCTCCTCTTCAAGTGCTGGAAACAAAACTCCATCAGTCTTATCAGCATTTCCCTTTGATTATTTTCCTCCCTCCTGCTCAGTCATCTTTTAATGATGTAGAAAAAAATTGTAGAAAAGGAGGGAAAGACATTGACATCTTTAAAGAAAGGCAGAGTCCATGCAGGAAAGTGAAGAGTTTCACTGTCACTCATTACAGTGAACATGAAAGGCCAATGAAGCATGAAAATCAGCATTTTACTCACCTTTCATACACTCTTAGTCTCCCTTTTACCACACTGGAAGGAAAAAAAAAATAAGCAATCTACAAGAACCAGAAACAAAGTATGGAAAGCCACAGTTTTGGTTCTAAATGCAAAGCAGGAAGTGCTATGTTCTAATCAAAAAACCCCCCCAGCCTTATTTTGAAACCAAATAAGAAGTTCTATTTCAAGAAGTCTGATGAGTAACAACAAAAGAAGAATCTTGTTTTCAGTCAGAGCTCGCCTTGAACACAGAAAAATCTCTATACATCAATGAGAAGATCACAGTTCACAAACAAAAAACATGTGCACTTTTCAAAACACAAACTGAAGGCGCCCACAGAAATACCAACAACCTGCAGAGGACCCTTATCTACTCATTTTGCTTTTTCATGTTCCTCCTATAGTCTCCTACAGTTTTAAAAGGTACAAACTGAAAAAGAAAAACCAAAAAACCCAACCCATTCACACCCCACTTCCCTCCCTCAAAATCTCCCGTACTACTTAAATGTTTCTGGCCCCCACCAGAAAGATTATTTAAGGAATTTTTTTCTGGATTTCAGCATTGCCCAAGCTTGAAATCAGAACAAATGGAGGCACACTTCAAACAGTGGAAACCACTAATCAAGAGCCCTGTGAAAACAGTAGCTTAAACTTAAAATAACTTCTCAAATATTTGAGAGCAGATTAGGGGGCGAAAAATAGGTGCTTAACATTTGTAGGAAATTGAGCTCTAAGCCAAAGACAGAAGAGGAGGTACTACTGCACTGAAGAGTTAGGTGTAATATTGCGAGAAGAAATGAAAATAAAAACTTTTCTAAAAGAGAGGTTTGACAATAAAAGTTAGATACCTCAGAGGCCTTAACAAGTTTTTTCATCTTTATGAACAAACTTTAATTAAATATTACCTAGTAAACTGTTCTATTACTAAAACACATTTTCAGTAAACCTTTCATACTTTCTGTTAACTATTCCTTCAAATAAAAAGCAAAAGCAGCACACTGCAAAGAAAAGCACCAGAATAACTACACTCATTAAAAAAGTTACATCACCTTACCCTTCAGAAGAAGGCTGTGGGGCAGGAAAAGCAAACAGCTCCTTGAAAAAAAAAATGCTTAAGACATACTCAGTCCAAATTACCTCCATATGTTGGATTTTAAGAAGTACTAACACCTGTAGCTGAAAGCTTGTTGGGCTGAGGTTATTATTTTCCAGCATCTGTGTTTGTGGTTTGCTTCATACCATTTTCTTTTAAACGTCATTTGAAAATGGAAGTAGGAGCGCTGTGTCTGTGTGGGTGTTTTAATGGGTGCATGGTTAGTCAACATTCCCAAAAATCTGACCCTGACTGTAGCAAGCACGTAGGCAGTGTTCCAGGGGAGGGAAAATTGCTCACTGCAAATTGTGGCGCGATGAACATGAACTTATGAGGATATTTATATGAGATTATATTATACAAGACTACAAGACTTTCAGTAACTGAAGGCTATAAATACAATCCTTATCCACGATGGTTTGTTTATTTTGCCCTCCTTTAGACTAGCTCTTTTTTATAAGTAAAACAGAAACTGATGTTAATGTAGTAATTGCTGAGGGGATAGTAGGCATGTGATTTAAATAGTTAGAGGGTGAAAGTTAGAGGAAATATGACACATGTGGGTCTGGTCTTCTGTTTCCTTCCTTTTGTTTAGTAGTCCCTTGCACAAAGCTGTTTGTGCCAGTTTCAGGATCTGTGCCTCTTCCATGCCTTCTGAGTTACTGGGCTGGCCTCATCATCTCTGATAGACACGGAGCAGCTTTTTAATACTGAATTCCCTTGGACAAGATCTTCTCACTGCTGCCAAGAAGCAGAGGCACCTACAAACCCTTGAAACGTGTCTTCAGAAGCACCACCTATGAGATTGGAGACCTCATCAATATAGGATGGTACAAACATAAGAGCTCTTCTATAAATATACTGACTAGCATCCTCTACCTGAGAAAACACCATTCACAGGTGGACAGCCATACCTTGAACTGAAATTAAAATAATAAGGTTTTATCATTATAATTTTAATAAACATTTTAGTTTTATTAAGTTGTGGCAGTCATGTCCCTCCTTTGGTAAGCTGGACAAGTTTCTGTTGTTTGGTTGTGTGGGGTATTTTTTTTTCTCTTTTTCTATGCCCTCGGGTATTTTTGGGTTGGTGAGCTCTGAAAGGAAAAATAAGCAGCCACAAGCAGCAATTATCAAGAAAGCAGGCTGACCAAACAGTGGGTCTTTTTTACCATGAGTCTTCCTTCCTCAGAATGACACATTAGATTTCAGTGATCCTGTTAGCTTTCATGAGAGACAGGAAATGTCTGGCAGAAGCTGATTTCTGCTGGCCAGCTCAAGTGGACATGCTGATGTCTCAGCCTGCTGCTCCTGCAAGGCTGTGTTTTCTTCAGGATAAGTAATGCAAGGCAACAGGGCTTCAGGCTCATTAGCTCAGCTACAGGTATAATTAATCACAACCGAAGAGAAGCTTTAGCTCTGTATTTATTTTTAGATGGAAGAGATCTAAGAATCCTTAAGGATAAGGTATCTTATTAGATCTATGAACAGAGTTTTAAAGGTTTTGAAGTTTCCTTCACTCAAGCATCAGTCTTACATGACCAGGAATAGCCTAGATGCACAACCTGACATTAACTTGATTTTCAACTCCTTAGAGTTTAAGACTTAGAAGTTTGTTTGCTATACAGTCAGAAAAAAATGCAAGGATTAATCAGGTGGACTGACCCTATCAAATAAAAACATTTATTTCAGTTACAAGCACAAGGTTTCTCTTATATTACTAAGGCACAGAACCAAGGACTGTGTTGCTAGAGACTAAAAAAGGAAAACCTAATCGAAACCACTTCAATCAATAGTTCAAGTAACCAACCCATGCATCCTTATCCTTCCTGCAAGATTCTTAATTCAAATAGAGTACAATACCTGACAATCCAGCATCTGCTTTGCAGACCTAAATAAAGGGAAACAATGGTCCCAGGGCAGATTCTTTTGGAGAAATTTGGCAAGGTTGAAAATTGGGTGATATGGAGTTTGAAGTGAAATTGCTTTGTGTTTGAAATACTGTGGGAAGAGACTTTTCCTCCTACTGCTGTCACTGAGTTATGCTTGGTTCCACATGGTGTTTCCATAGTTGTCTGCATTTTTCCCTCCCTTAATGCTGACAGATTACAAAGACTTCCGAGTGACTTCTTTTCCTTATATCTATGGCATTATTTGTATAAGTGAACAAGCAGCAACAAGATCTGGTAAAGATGAAAGTGTAAAAATTGTCTGGAGAAGACTGAAATAGATGAAAATCCTGCAACACATCACAGGCTGAATCCTCTGTCAGTGACATGATTCTGTCCCCTGTCAATGGTGAGATTCCCACTATCAGCTGTGGCAACAGGTACAACATTCTCAAGATAGACTGGTTACTCTAAGCAACACACACTAACATGGCATGTTCTATGTTATAATTTAGTAAAATATTACCATAACACAAGTGGAAAACTGTTAGTTTGTTAGTGCCCACTATAGAATTGAAACTTCCACCCAGTCCTCAACCCCAACACACAAGCTCTTTGGGATGATACTGCTTTCTCTTGGTGAAATGCTAAATTCTCTTTTGAGTAACTAACTTAATTTGTCTGTCTTCTTGTTGGAAGATCATCTTCATTTACCAGTCCTGGCAACTGACTGGATTGCTTTGATCCACTCTGTACGCTCTGTGGATGAGGCTGCTTGCAAGTAATAGTGGATTTCATTTGCTGTGATGATTTCAAAGAGGATGTTGTCATCATCATGCTTCTTGGCTACGGGGAAAAAAATAAGAAAGTCATCTACGAGAGAAAAAAAGTCTTGTACTTTCAATATTTCCTCCTTTACACACTGTAAGGGGATCTCCTTTCTTTCTACAGCTGAGCCTGATCAGGCTTTCACAAAGACTGGGTCCAGGAGATGAGTCTCTCTCTCAGAGAAACCACTCAGGAATTCTGCACATTTCACCTTCAGGAGTCTCTGGTTTGTTGGTCTCAAATCATGGAAGGATCTGCAATTCTGCAGACAGACCACGTTCCCCAAACCCTCCCACGCCTTGCCAGCTATGAAAACAAGATATTTGAATTTATGTCACACCCATCTGTTTATTTTCTGAGATGCCAACAAACTTTCTTGCTGGGTATGATAGCCAGCCTCTCCTGTGGAGAGGAGAATGCATGAAATTAATGTTTCTTGGTCCTTGCAGCAACACCATTTCTGTTCCCACAACTTCTAGCTTTGGGAGGGAAGAGAAGGTGGACAGTAGCAATTTGTCAGCAGAACCATTTCTAACATGGAGCTTCCATCCCAAATTCATTAACTGAAGAGATCAAACCCAGCTTACTTTGCCTAAAGGCCAGTTATCCTAACACAGGGTTTGTGTCATCCTTTTGACCAGCCTTCCCTAAAGTACTGACAATACACAAGATTCCCTATTGCTACCTTTACCACAGTACCACTTCCTGCTGTCTGTAATTCAGACAGCAAGAGAGAGATCAGTTACTAGAATTACTGAATCATTGGACATAGATTGCTTTGGAATAAAAAACACTTGTGATTTTAGGCAGATAGAAAGGGGAGGGTTGTAGCAAAAGCTTATTAGAAAGCTCATTCATTATAGTTCCTTACTGTCTGGCATATCTTCCACTGCTGTCACCACACAGCCTCTCAAGTGAATTGCTCCCAGTGGTTCTTCTCCCTGGGGAGGATGTGAAATCAAAATGAAATGCAATACTTCTGAAACCAGCAGCATGTTAATACATGGCTACATTTCCAGAATGCAAACAAAACCATGTGGTTACTTAGTATGCCTCACCTGAGAGAACAGGGGGTCTTCAGTCTGTGACATGGAGGTTTGGGGGTGTGGGAAGAGATAGGCTTACTAATAAATAGGGAATCTCTTGTAATTTAGGATTCAGGATCTGCAGAGTATTTAGCATGGGAATGGGCCCATTAGAAACACACATGAAATAGGATGCCATCTCAGCCTGGCATGGCAAATACCTCAAATATAAACTGCAAAATTACTGTATTGTGTTCATTTGTACTTAGGACCTAATTTGTTTTGATCAAGTGAGAGCACACATTAATTCTAATTAAACACAGATAAGAGGTGAAAATACAGTTCAGTGTTACTTGTTCCCAGGTCTGAGTGGCACTTACCACCCTGACTTGCCAGCCCCAGAAACTATCCTTCACTCTGCTTTTCCAGAGGATGGCTAGGCCATGTAAGAAGAAACAGTCCCACTGTCCTGACTGATCTTCCCTGTCACATTCTCATGCAAATATTCCATTCAGGTACTACTACAAGGTGCTGGATTCAAACCAAACAGGGAAATAAACCGAGTCTCTCTTACTCCAGCAGGATCATAGTAGTGAAGATATGCAGGATCATCTCTTAAAATGAACTTTCTCACTTTCCAGTTCTTCCTCCGATGTCCCTAGCAAAATTCAAAACCAGGAATGTCAGGGAGCTGCTTTGCCTGCATGCAAACCTTACCCACACATGAGAGAACAGGCAAATACAAAAAGGGAAAAAACTGAATACTCTGGACAGGAAATACTCACTGGAGTAGGACTTTAATCTGCCTTTACTGTATTCCAATCTTTTGCATAACAACTGGACTATCAAACTGCTTTCTCTCTCTTTTTTGTTTGTTTGTTTGTTGGGGGGTTTTTTGTGCAAAACAGAGGAGTTTCAACATGGGAGATTCCCCTAAACATATCACAGTCTGGTAGTTATGATATTCACGTGAGATCTGTGAGAGCTGGGTTTAACTGCTTGCTAGAAAACATGGCTGCAAAGTGTTTTGCAGGAAGGTGCCTTGAATTATTGGCAAGGATGAGCTGAAAGTCTTTCTGTCCCTACAAAGATAACAACAAAAAAAAGAGCTTATCTAGCTTAAACACCCTGGAGGGCTCATGGCTGAGAAGCTCAGCAGAAATATGGATGTGGGTGCCTCATGGCCTGTTTTCATGACTCAGAGGATGGGTGTGGAAGGTTTAGACCCGCTGAAAGTGTTTTCAGCAAAAGCAGTGACCCCTCCAAGCAATGACCCACAACTCCCTGAGGGTGACCAAGTGCAGACTGGTGGAAGATTGTCACGAATCACTTCCTCTGGCATTTCAAAATACAAGTTTCTTAATTAGCTGCTGTTTGTAGGAAGCTGTTACTAACTAGGTTGATATGAATGTGACAGAGCAAAACAGCAGCAAGGTGTGGGTCTTATTTCTTCCATTGCTTTTGAGTAAACTGATTAAACAAGAGAAATACATGTGAGCACCACCAAAAAAGTTCTTAGGCCCTCAAGGACTATTTTAACAGACTGCAGGTTCAGACTCAATATTAGGAAACATTTCTTTAGAGAGAGGATGGTCAAACACTGCAGCAGGCTACCTAGAGAGATGGTCAATGAACCCTTCTGTCAATGTTTAAGAAGATTTTGGACAACAAAACAACAAGAATGCTGGAAAAGTCCATGAAAACTGGCAACTGAATCCAGTTGTGCGTCCAGAGGGACACAGGAGTGGCAACTTTTTTACCTGAATTCAGTTTTGCATTGTACCAATGACTTGTCACATCTTCTGTGTTAGGACTCTTTCCTAATTAAAGCCATCAACTGTTTTATTTTGTGGTAAGAGCAATAAACCTTGCCATATTTGTCCAGAGTCCTGCTGCCATGCTGCAGGAAGTGTTCTTTGTGCAAAGGCAAGAGGGACAGAAATTAAACCTGCCAAGTGTGGAGATGCCATGGGGTAGTTTCTGTCTTACCCAAAGTTTTTTTGGTGTGAAAGAATAATCTTGCACCCATGTAACATCATTCTAGTGACAGGATGGAACATGGGCAATACTGACCTGCTTCAGCAAGCATCCTTGTTTGACAATTGTGCCTCTGAATTCTTCTTTTAGGACCACATCATCATCACTGGAATACCCCTCACAGAAAAATCCACTGTCTGGCTGCAAGACCACAAGAGAAATGTTACAGAAGTTACACAGTTGCTGCATGCTTATGTAAATGTACCAATCTGGCTTCTTCTGGCTTCCCTCCACCCTGTTTTTGGATCTCAAAGAGAATATTGTTATTGTTGTTGTTGTTTTGTTATTGTTGTTATGGTTATGGTTAAATAATCTATCCTTTTCTGGAAAAGTCTCCCAGTTAAGTTGAGGAACTCTCCAAATCACCATGGACACATTTCAGCGTGAGGTGAGACTACATTTCTATGATAACAACTCAGATATTGACTTGCTGTGGCCTCCTCACACCACACTGGTATTGAATCAAACTGGAAATAATCCAAAAGCAAGCAGGGTACACATGGGCTGCTACAAGAAGCACCCCAGGAGGCCACAAGGCTGCCTTTACCAGCAGTGTCTCTGCTGAACAGGTAAAATCTCCCTAGCACAAACACATTTAAGAAAACAAATGGGTAGTGGGAGAGTCATTTTGCTGAAGCCAAGTGATTCCATGTGGTGAATACAAACAGAATTGTAATATTTATTTGTTTTCACTTTATAGAAGGCATACTTTTTGGTTAGCCTGAGTCCAGAAGCTGAATGTCTTTCAAACAGTATTTGGCTGTGATATTTCAAGTTCTTCAAATCAGTCCACAGAATATGATGTAGTAAACGGAGAAGGCTGCATGTGACACCCAAGACAAGAGATATTAAGATATCACCCGGGAGATATTACTGGAAGATATTAAGAACTTTTCCCTCTTTGCTAACAGGCAAGCTGTGTGTGTGCACACTCACACTGAGTCAGATTTGGTGGCTCTGCACAGAAATGGGTTTGTAGCTTCTGCCATTCTGTGAAGCCCTGTGACAGTGAATTACTCTCTTCTCTTCCACTGAATCATCAGGGAAACAGATGGTTAAATTCTGGTCAGCAGTACAATTATCAGGAACAAAGTCTAAGCTGAAAAGAACCCAGCTTTGTCTCAGCACTTGATTTACACTGAGAAGAGTGCCAGAAAAAAAAAAACCTGTCCTGGTTACAACTATTAAAGTGAGCAGGCTCATTCTGAGTATCACAGGAAAAAGACAATTAAGATAGATTTCTCCATCTCTGTACAATCTTTCCTCCAGGATTTAAGAAGCCCAACAAGAAGCATGAGAAAAGCAGAGTGTCAGTAAGTCTGGGACAATAACAAACCAGAATACAATGCTCACAAAGTAATAGTAGGCATCACTGAGGTCTAGGAAGGGGGTGTCCGACAGTCCCTCAGCAGCTGCCTTGGATGTGTCCCCAGCAGGCTGTAGGTAACCTTCACTCAGGAGGGAAGAGGCAAGCAGGAGACCTTCCCTGCGATTTCGGACGGAGCTGCTGGACACCAGCCAGTCAATCACACAGGTGCCTGGTTAAAACGGAACCAAATATCAGCCACAAACCAAGACAGACATGAAGAAGCCTAAAAGTACGCAGGAAACAAGTCTACTTCATGTATTCATCAATCTCCTGAAAAGTCTCCTTAGCAATGACATGGGGATCTAATCTAGGAAGGTTCCTGGCCATGCAGTGAGGCACAGCCTTTCCAGCTGATGGCAGGGGCCAGGATAGCTCTCAGACACCATTCCTGAGGGAGAAGAGAGCTGGGAGGGGATGCAGGGCTGAGCTGAGAAGCCTCAAAGATAGGGACTGGGGATGTATGAAGGATAGCCAAGCCTGGAAAAGGCAGCCTTCCAGGCTGCTATGTTACTACCATAATGCTTTTGGGAACAGGGTGGTTTCATAGAATCACAGAATCACCAAGGTTGGAAAAGACCTCCAAGATCATCCATCCAACCACTGCCATGCCCACCACTAAACAATGTCCTCAAGTGCTACATCTACATGTTTTTGAGCAGAAACACAGATTTGACTTGGAGAGAAACAGGAATTATAGTGGGACACTGTTCAGTGATGAAACATTCAGACTGGAATAATTATTAAATTTCATCCTTCTCCTTTTTTTAACATGGTCATAACTGAACCCTTTTCCAACGCACATCCTTTGAGCATCTCCTGGGTTAGCAAAAAACCATCAAACTTCTCTGTGCTCTACTGAGCTTAGAGCTGTTTCATCTTTTTAGTTTTTCAACTCTGTGCTCCTTTTATTGTATGGAACAGAGGGATAGGAGCTCCTTACCTGTAAAGCAGTGATTGAACACTCTTTTATCTTTTTCCAGCTTCAGCTCCTTTATTCCGCTTTCAGGATCTTTCATTGAGAGGTACAAAGCACTGTGCATAAAAGAGAACCACAGAAACTGTTAGCAAATAAAAAGATTTTGCCAGTTTGTACAATAATATCATTGTCATTCGTGGGGGCTTTGTGTTTTGTTGGCACATGGCTCTCTGCAGAGCTGTGACACGGCTTAATTTCATCTCCTGCACCTCCTGAAAAATTCAAGTTGCAAAGCCTGGAGGTGTCACTGCATCAGCTCACAGCTGTGGGAGCAGAGGGTGGAGTGCACAAAGGGCTCTCACCACATCTCCCTGTTTGAGAATGCAACTACTTGTGGTGACTGTAGTGTGAAGAGAGGAACACCCACTGCTGCGGCACCTTCACAGGGCCCCACAGCCCCAGCAGGAGGGTTCAGTGCTGTGCTCTGTGCTCACCCAAAGGTCCTGGGCTGAGCAGAAAACCTGTCCCTGTCCCAAAGTCTGCATGCTCTCAGATGATCTTGACCCTGTGTGGTTTTACTGTCTTATGACTTCAGGCTCATTTTTATCTTGGAGCTCAGAAACAGAAGTCATCCTTGATTTTTTTAAAGCACTAAGAGATTGCTTCCCTTTATCTCTTCTTCTCCCTTTACCAGCTTCATGTTCTTTGGCAGGCACCACAGTCCCCTCACCACCCAAAAACTGGGCTAACATCAGCATTTCTTTGGAGGGCAAATAAAAGGTCTAAAATGTTTTTGCAATAAGTGATTTACTCTATAAAATGCTTCTCCTGGAAGAGTCAAACTCTTGCCCTGCAGTATGCCCAGAAATCTCTTTATCAGCAAAAACCTTTGATAAATAAGCATGTTTTGGTAAACTATAGTACATTAAAAAAGAGCTTCCCAGTTCTCATTGCTAGCTCATTTCTGACACGTTGTACAAACTGAAATCTTCAGTCGTGCAGAAAGGACTGTGAGAGAATCCATGGACAGACAGGCTCATTGTTCTTCCTGACCAAGGTTACATGTCTGACACACTGACTGCAGATGGAAATAAATAGGGGAGCAGAGCTATGAGAACAAACCTCAGGTTGATTGTTTCAGGCAATCTGATGGACTTCCTTGTGGATTTTCTGGCAAACCTTTGGCCTCCATCTATGCGGTGAATGGCTTTCTTGATATCCCGCACCCAGGCATCTCTCTCCTCCAGGTAGGCAGCTTGAAAAAAATGGTCCTGCTGCTTGGCCACAGTGAGCTTGAAGACAAACTGGAAAGATAAATTATGGGAGATTTGGTTGTTTTTTTTTTTGGTTTTTTTTTTGGTTTTTTTTTTTTCTTTTAGTTACTTTGGTGTAGCCAGTTGGGCACAATTAAGCTAGTACCACCACAACATACAGCCTACCTATGCCCTAAGGACTATGGAAAGTGCCTTGGAGACACAGTAAAATTATAGAAACTCTGAAGAAAACCATGAGCAAGCACTGAAAAGAACCATGAACATGCACATAACTGAATCCTTTTGTTACTTCACTGTGAATTACCCTGACATCATCAGCACATTCAAGGTGTGTTGCACCAATATAGCTGCTGATTCTAACTTCTGCTGGGAAGTTCAACACTTGGAGGGGCTCTCTGGAACAGAGGCTAGACAAGATTAAGAGAATAAAAGCAGGTATTTATTAAAGGCCTTCAATAGGTTCACCTTGGGCAGTCAGAAGCCTCTCAGAGGCTACACCCAAGATGGATGATGCTCACGAGTTTTTCAGACAGATATAAGTTTGGTCCATTTGCATATCAGGGGTTAATCTTCCAGTTACAGCTTCAGGTAATGAAGTCATTTACTCCCAGTTTGCTTCCCCCTCAACTCACTTTCGTTTATATTTTTGGGGCCTGAGACGGTGAGGTGTCCTTGAATCATTGTGCCTGACCAAAATGTGAAGACAGTAGCTAACGCTCTATATGAAGTTTTAGAGTTATACACTAAAGCAGTACAGGATTTGAAAAATATAAAAGTTAAAATCCTAACGCATCAGAAGCACCCAGCCCCTGCAGGCTTGCAGTGGATGTAAATTTGTTTTGATGTTTAGAGACATGTGAACAGTCTGAAGGAGGAAAAATACCCCACGTCGTATTCAGCTAGTGACCCACAAGGGGGAAAAAGGTCATATACTGGAGAGTACCTGGGTATATTTGCAGCCTAGTAAACCTTTAATGGCTTAGTAGGTAGATGATACATCCAACCCTTGGCTACACCTTAGGATCACCTACCTAAACACATTAGCAACAATGGAAAGACTGTATTTCCCCAAAATGAGAATAGATCATCTAGAGGTAGTTGTAAACAGAAAAAAAATAACAACCTGAACCAAAACAGAAAACCAAACCTCCAAAACCATCCACTAAAGTTCACACTGTTTGAATTCATTTCCATCCAGTGATCTTCCAGATGGAAAATCTGGATCTAATTACTCAGGTTTCAACTTCCTCTAAAATATAGTTCCTCATGAATGACACTAATTTGTTCTGGAGTAGTGTTATAATAAATATCACAAGTTCTGACTCAGCAGGTGTCTAAAAATGCCAAGCTAAGCCACAAGCCAACAGCATGAATGACTTGATGAGGGCAATGAAAGCAAAGGCTACTGTCAAAGAGCAGCAAAATAACATCAGTGAAATCAACACACTGAATGAGTCTGCTGAAGCCCGTGTTTGTAAATGATACATTTCCAAACATCTCTGACAAGCATTTTCCAAACTGTGGCCAACAGGAAAATATTCTGACACCCTGAAATTGTGCAGAAGTCCAACTGAATTTCATGGAAGATGCATTTCAAACTCACAAAGCAATGAGTCCTCAAAATCCATTTCAGACAGAAAAGTAACCTCCTCTTGTCTGATATTGTTCATATTTCCAGCAATACTCACCTTTTCTGTCATGCAAGAAAGACCAACATACTGAAAATCAATGTACAGTGCATGAGAAAAGCAAACAGACTGATCTATCCCAATCCCAATATTCAGTAGTCAAACCAATTAAGTGTTAATCTCCAGATTAACAGAATTAAATACCAAAGGATTGATGAGATTTATTACCAAAAGAAAAAAATTAGTCTTCTCAAAGAGCTGAGAAGCAACATAAAAGTGAAATGCTAAAGAAACGTTTTCATTTTCAGCACATGGAGAAGACTAGCAGAACCTTTTCTTTTTAGCATTTACAAAGTTAGGCCAGTAAGCTAGACAGACTTGGAAACTGGGAAATAGGTTGAGTCTCCAGTTCTAGATGTGACCAAGCTTCCATCTGATGATATTTTGAGATTTTGAGAAAATTAGATCATTAGACTAAACTAAATACCAACATTTTAGATAGTTTAAATTGGGAGAGATTAATCTAACTATGAGCAACCAAACATGATAATGCTATCCACAAGAAAACCATGTTTTCCCCATGGGAGAAATGGAAAAAAGCTGAAGAATATCAGAATTTATGTTACATTAAACAATGATCAAACATCAAATCAAGGACAGAGAACAGTGGTGAATGTATTTTTGAAATATAATCTCAAAATATGCAGTTGCAGCCCCTTCTGAGCCTTTATCTGTGCTTAATAAATCCAAGATTTCTTATTTTGCCCTCAGCACCTGCATTTTGCAATTGATGTAGTAAACAAAGCATGTTGGTGATGTGCTTTGGGCTTTCAAACGAGGGACACAAGGGACCCTGATTCCACTTACTACAAAACCTATGGACAGGTTTAATTATCCTCACTTTACTCATGTGAAAAATTAAAGTTCACTCTCTCAGCAGTCTCTTATACTTCCTATTTTTCAATACTCTCACAGAGACTCCTATCTTTAGTCAGGTATCCCTGTGGTAAATTTCTTTAAACTGTAGTGGGATAATGTTCCAGATTCTGGGGGACCCCTTTGTCAGAGAAATTCCTGGAGATGTGATGCCTATTTGATGAAACTGAGTTGACAAAATAATAAATAGCTAATGATATGATTTTTTGCTCATATGAGAAATCCTGTTTTACCAACAATTACTTTTCAGGAACCCTGTAACAAAATATGTGTGTCACAGAGTTTATCTCCTTCCTGTCAGAGCAAGCCAGTTGTTGTTCCTTGACAATAAATAAATGCTTCTCCTGCTCACAAAATATTTCCCCCCAGCTTTATTCTGTGGCAATTAGATTTATATTTAATACAGAAGTTGTTGCCATGCAGCTGCAAAATGTCTTCGCACCAATAAAATTTAGTTCTGCTCTCTGAGAGACTCAGAAGTTTAATAAAAACCAACCAACTGAGCCCTCAAATGCTTTCTGAATTAGTCCTCTTGAAGTGTCCTGAATTCAAATAGTACACAATTCCAACCCTGACCTCCTAAGGCAAGTGAGAATTGCCACTAGGATGAGTTCAAGGAATTTGCAGCCACCAGCCTTTTGCCTTTTCAATGCTTCCAGAACTGTAAGTATGGTGTCAATTCTTTTTGTAAAAAAAAAAAATACTTACCATTCTTTTGCCAAAATCTTGGCATGGGCTGTGAATAGAGCTTCCTTTTAGTGGGATCATTCCTTTGGGACTGTTATCAGCCTTCTTCTTGTAGAATTCAATTCCATCTTCTAAGAGCACAACCCACATTGGCTTCCAGGTATTAAACATGCTGCCCTGCATCAATAAATCACATATTATGGTCAATGAATCACTCTTCACGTGATGCCCAAGGAAGATATGAGCTTCCAGGGAATGTCTGACTGATGCTAAAATAACTACAGTTTGTGTTTCAAGGGGAACATACCCACCCATCCTACTATGCAGTTAAACGTTGTTATTTTTCTGACCACCACTTTTTTCCCCTTGTAGTTGCTCTGCCAGTAGAAGCCACTGTGGATTTAAATAAAAATGAAGGCTTCATCCTGTGGGCTGTACGACAAAAGACTCCAGAGCAGAGTCAAAGAATGGATGTGCCACTGGCCCCACACAGTCTCTCGAGGCCAAGGGGATGTGACCTCTTTAATCTCAATATTCTTCCTTGATGTTTAACCCAATTAAGTGCAACTGTGGCTATCTCCTGCTAACTCTTTGCCAAAATTTGACAATATGTTTCCCTACATCTTCCCAACCTGTTCAGAGTTAGTTTTCTCTTCTCCTCAGTCCAAATCTACCCACTCACCTTCTTAACCAAGTAGCCCTCCCTGATGCGCATCGGTTCTCGCTCCATGGCTTGGGCAATCCTGCTCTCAGGTTTCTGTCAGCGCTGGCTGCTGAGTTCCTCTGGCAGCAAAGTTTGTGGGATGGTGTTTTTTACAGCACAGCTGTGTCATTTCACAAGTTCCTCTCAATGCTAATCGCAAGCCCATTTCCTCTTACAGAGTCAGAGATAGGGAAATGCAGAAGCACTTGGTGTATTTATAGGCTGGCCCTGACAGCACAGGCAGCAGCCTGACAAAACACTCCATCGTATCAAATGCAGCCAGCCTCGAGGACAGAATCCTGGGAAATTAAATAAGCATTAGTGCTCAGTCAGAAGAAATTGGGCCTGCTCTGCAGATACATGAGCTCTACCAAAACAACCAACAGGGCACGGTGCTGCTGCCTGGTGCATGCCAAATAATTGCAGAGAGAGCTTTCCAATGCATCAGTGCTTCCACTTCACCCTGCCTTCCAAATCTGGCTCCCAGTGGAGCATGTGGAGTCTGGCAGGAAGGTGGAGGACCGTCACTTGGTGACAAGGATGCGCCCTCTGCTGACGTAAGAGATTTGTTTACCAGACTTGATCAGCTTTTGGATTTTTCATGCTGAGGCCTCCCAAAGATGTCAGCTGTCAAACAGGCACAAATGGGTTAGACCCGTGCATTACATAAAGCGCTGACCACAAAATGCTTTCTACAAGAATCTTTCACTTGCTGCAGAGCTTGTTTGGCTTTATCTGGGAAAAAAACAAGGCAAACCCATAGTTTTTATAAATACCAGAGGCACAATCCCTCTTCCCCTTATAGAAGAAAGTGGGGGTATATGAGAGGCAATAAGAGGCTGCTTCATGGTATCTTGAAGCAGCCTCTTGAGTTCTTCCAAGCACAAGATTCCAGGTCACTTTTGCAGCTAAGCTCATTCAAAAAAGTGTTGATTGAGCCCAGGGTGACTCCATCTGCCACTTCTGCCAAGATCCCTAAACAGGGACTTTTTTTCACAGACACAAATTCCTGTTCTCCATATGAGACTCTCTGTCTCAGCCTTTACTCTGGAGGAAGTCTTACTCAGAAATCAGACAAGGTCTGTGAGAGAGGACCAGAGGGCTGCCAGAGCCATCAGTGACCTTTCCTAGACATTCTTCACTGATGCCTATTTAGTGATATGCCCACTGATGAGACTCCACTCCTTCCTTGGTTTCTGTACCAATGCTTCACTATCCCAAGATTTTCCTTTTCCAGGCCTTTCTCAACTGGTTGCTGCTCAAGTGACACATCCAGTCTCTCTGCAAGCAGAGCACCTGTCTGTACCACCTGTTTCAGGTTGAACACTTTGTAGTGCATTCCGTCCAAAGCAAACCTTTTTGTGATGATTTCATCACTAAGTTGTTCAGGATTTCTAAGGCGTGTAGTGCCGGTACATTGTTCCTTTGCTCATGTAAATCATCTTGTTGCTATTAAAGGCACCAGTTGCTGATGAAGCCAATCATCCATCAGTTTGCAAATCAAAGACTCCATATATTCTCTGAATGTGAAGCACACTTGAATTCAACAAACAGATTTTAAAAATATTAGAGACAGAAAGTCACACAAAACTAATAAAACTTCATGGTCCTTGAAACTAAAAGTAAAAATTTGTCACTAAAAAGTGATCAGAAACGTTGTCTAACATTTACAGTAGAAAATTTGCCTACCAGATCCAGGACTTGGAATGAACTGAAGATGCTCTAGATTCCCAGAGCAGAGATGATCTAACTGGATTTGTGAGTTATATTTCTGTGAAGGTTCCCTTAAGTCTTAAAAGGATATTTGAAGGTCTAAGGAGCTTGTAGAATCCTCCTGTATAATGTCCTTTTTGGTCACCAATTCTTTTTGCTTTAAGAAGGTGAATTGCTTCCTTTTCTTCCCTTTCATTTCAGTGGTTCCATCTTCAGGAAAAAAACTTTTTTTTTCTTTTCTCCAATTAGATAAACCAAAAATACAGGTCACAGACAACAGTAACTCTTGAAGTGTAATTTGGAAGCCAAATTATCCCATTTTTATCTACCTTGAGGACACAATGCTTCAGAGCTTGGAGCTATGATTAAAGACCGAGAACAGGATCAGAGTTAACTCTTCCTTCTGTCTCTACTTTACTTCCCTCACATCAGATCTGAGGAAAGGAAGCCAAATCTCCGGCTGGAAGCAAAGACAAAAGAACCTGCCAGTATTTTCCTCCCTGCAGGCATCCTTTCTCCAGGTTTTCCTGCTTGCCTGCTCCTGCTGACTCAGTGTTTGTGCTGAATCAGGCCGACAGGGCCCTGCACAATAAATTGATGATATGAGATGACAGGGGTAGGTACTCTTCAATAGAATATCTATATATGCCTGTACTAAAAAGTTGTTGAATGGAAACAGAAAAGGATGCTGACTCCACAATTTCCTAAAAGCTCCTTTTTCTCACTTACCTGCATGAAAAGCCTTTGGAGGTAAGAAATGTAAATCTAAAAACACTGGCACCTAGCCAAAGGCTCCAGAATTTACCATTACTACTTATGCTACTCAGTGTTAAACACAAAATAACTTCCAGCCAATGTTAGCTGAAGGCAATGGCTTTTATAACACTTCTCTATGTTGTTCCTATTTCATCTTCAAGGCTCAGGTTGTCCTTTTGCCCTTCCACTGTACAAGTCTGGCACAATCCTTTTCTTTACTGCTGGGGTTTGGTTTCATTTATCACACACCACCAGAGGGAAAGCAGCACTTCATCTCCCCCAGACAGAAACATGCTGATGTAGCTGAATCATTCATGTGAGCCAAAATGGTCCTTAAACACACAAGGCTGTGGCAGGTGTAGGGCAGTGTGGACTGTGCATATGGGTCTTCTTTGTTCCTAAAGAACAACATCAGGCATAAGAGAGAGGAAGAGCTGTATTTCTTTTACATCTCCACAAAGGGGAGGAAGAGCTCCACAAGGGAAAATAACCTGCAGTGTGGAAATCTGCTATAACTTACTATGTCCTCCCCATTTCTGTCTCAAGCAGGTAAAGGTACACGGTGTCAGATGAGCAGAATTTGTCACAGCATCACAGTCTGCAGCAGAGCTGAATTTCTTAGCTCAGGTTACTGTTCTTGTACAGGAGAACTTGCTGCTGTATTTCTTCCGAAAGTTCTGCTTTATTTCTGCTACTTCAGAATATGAGCTCCTGGGGGGGAAAAAAAATAAAAAAAAAGAAGTGATCAACCACATTTATCAGAGCAAGAGATCTATCTGAGGGACCAAGATGTGTTTATACCAAAAACTGGAACCATGTAGCAGCTGCAAGGAAGGCAAGATTCTGCTACAGCAGCTTCATTGCTCCACAAGCCCTTGCAGAGATGGTTCTAACATGTTTGCTGCACTGTAAATGCCATAAGCCCACCTCACCTGCAACAAAACACATGACCTCTCCATAAATATATGTCACTCCAGCAAAACAAGCTGCATTTGCAGGGGAAATTGTAACAAATGTTATACATTCAAAATTATTGTATGGGGAAAATGACACCCACAAGTCATTTCCAAACAAGATAAAGACTGTCCAGATGATATTCAGTAAGCATTTCTCACTTCTGCACAGAGGCAGAGGGCTCAAAAGAATCAAAGTATTAAATTGAGAGCTGGCAGGTGCAAGTCTCAGCACAATTCCCTCCATACAGAATCAAACATATGGCTATTTTTAGTGCACAAGAGATTGTGGCTTTGCATGTCCTTCTTGAAAAGAAACCCCAAACCACAACATTTCCAAATTTAGCACTGTGTTAAGAAATTAATCAAAGAGGGGCAAGCATAAAAGACTAACACAGCTATTCCATGCCACCTTAGAATCTAAATGCTGTGGTTTGGCCATCTTAAAGGAACCATCTTTTTCTGCCTCAAGGTACATTTTACATATTTAATGATTGTTGAGCTTTGCAGCAAGATTAATGCATTAGCAAGAAGGTCTGCATAAATGTTAATTCTTGAAAGCTTATGTAGCTGACATATTATAATGCCTAGAGAGATCATAGTGAGTAGATGCAATCAAGAGACCAAAGACATTTCTCCAGAATGTTTTCTAGGTAATTCAGACCAGCATAAAGCATAAGTGATGTTTCATCTACATGTTATCTCTTAGCTTTCATTGAACACATCCCTCTTCACCTCTCCCCTACAGCAGCTCCCCACCAGTGATAGATGCAGGTTGTGTTGATGCAGCAGGGAAGGTCTATGCACAAGAAAGGGGGCTTGGAGGATGCAGCTTGTACGTAGAACACACATCTTGCAGGATGTGTGGGACTTTCATAGTTTTAGGAAGAAAAAGAGGTATGGAACTGCTGGCTACAACTGACTCATCACTTCAAAAGCACTGAGGCATTGCCAGGGCATAGGGGAGTGCGCCAATCTTCCTACTCTGAGGGAAGGGAATTTGCTTAATGTACTTTGCTGATTGCACACGACACACTGGGAATCCTCAGCTACCAGGGGAATGAAAATAGATTTGAAGGACTGAAAAAAACCAAACCAAAACACAGATACACACACACATAAAACCAAACAACCCCCACACCCCCAAAACAAACAAACAAAAAACCCCAGAAAAACAATTTTGCAGTTTGCAAAAATATTAAATATTATAGCCCCACCCCTCCAATGTAGGTGTAGAGATTGGAGGAATTGACACAACTTTATCTTTTTGTTCCCAGAAGGAAATTGCTGCTGTGACTTAGGAGAAATAGGATTTTGTCCTAAGTCTGTGATGATTCATTTACCTCAAGGCAACTCCTTCCCTTGATCTCTACTGATAAAGGGCATCTGGTGGGATCAGATAAGTAAATGTATGAACACATTTACTTCACAAGTGAAGTTATCAGATCAATCAAAATAAGGTAATTGCCTAAATAAAGATTTTTTTCTTCATAAAATTTTTTCTTCTACTCTCACCATGTTACACTTGCATATGGTAAAACAGTTACTATGCATACACATTCCATAATGTGCTGCTTTTTTAGTTTTCCCTCATGTTTGGCCAATACTGGTCAGGGATAAAGTCCCAGTCTGAGCTGTGTCCATAGAAAGATAATCATTCAGGCAGAAATAATAAGGGAAAAAAAAACTGGTTATAGATCTGACCTCCCATGTACTTGGGAAGCTAATTGCAATCAATATCTTCAGCTACACACAATTTACTACAACATGATATGTCTGGCCCATGAAGCCAGCAAACCTGATCCCTGGCAATGGCCATTACCCCTCACACACGACTTTAAGTGATACTGTCACATTCCCCACAGATTAGGCCTCTGTGATTTCATACTGAATTACACTTAAACTTACAGAGGGGGGGATTTACTGTGGGCAAAACTTCCAGCAAGCCACAAACTGCAGCGGTTTCTGCAGAATGCAATGCAAAATGAGATTTCTCTTGCAGTGAGGAAAAGAGATAAGGAGAAATGCACTGGGTATTTTTTGCTTGTTTTTGTTTTGTTTAGTATTTTTGCAGAGATACACAGTTATGAGAGGAAGGGATCATATCCTGCCCCTATATTTAGGGAAACCTGAATGGCTGAATGCATTATGAAGCCTTTGTTGGGCTGGAACCCAAAGCAAGGGATACCCAGTAGGATTTTTGGGGGGTTCAGGTTTCTTTCTGGAGGTTTTCGGCAAATTGTATTATTTTGCTTAAAGTTCGTCATAAAATTAAATCACTGAATAACTTGCACGCATAAGGAAATGCAGCTGGCCAATGCTGTTTCTACCATTTGGCTTAGTTTACATTACACCACCACACATACATCCCAGCCTTTGAAAAACAAAGAACAGGTTAGGTCCAGTGCAACACAGACCTATGAAATTCTCCTAATAAAACCATTAACTCTGCCAAAACACCCAAGCAGAAAATACATTCATGGCCCAATGACCATATTTTGTGTCAGACTTGAGGATGCTACAGTTTTAACAGCAAACAAGAACAAATAAAAAATAATGGACAAGAGGCACAAACCTGCCTGGGTTAAAAGCAATCTCTGGTAGATGGGAATGAGACAGGCTGAGGGTTGAATTATGGTACATTGTTCAGTTTCAAAGAACTTTCTTCTTGAACAAACAACACCAGCCATATGTAAAGAGTAGTATTAGACCTAAAGACGTGAGATTCTCATCTCACAGTGCAATTACAGTGTATGGGGTATTTTCTATTTCAATAAGAGGATTGCAATGAAGTGATTAAAATAATCCAAAGAGAAACCTTAGCCTGCTGATGTTGACTACTGACCTCAGGGAGCAAGACAGCGACCCTCAGTGCAGGCATGTTGACTCTGACAGCCAAGAAAGCGACCCTCAATGCAAGCATGGTGACTCAACAAAACCTTTTACTGCACCGGGAGAGAGAAAAGCCAGAAACCCACGGTTTTGCTGTCCACCCTCCCCTCTCTCTTGGGCAGCTCTGGCTCCTCCATGCTGCTACACAGATGTTTCAGCCCACCCCAGAGGGCTCCATCAACCCTCGGGAGGCGTTTGCTGAGTGGGGAAGCAGAGGGCGATTTGGGGG
>VZSR01003793.1:2272722-2286819 GCA_013398615.1 Brachypodius melanocephalos | reverse complement strand
GGGGGTGCTTTGGGGGGCTCCCGGCGGTGAGGGGCCCGGGGCTGCTTTGGGGGCTCCCCTCAGGCGGCGGGCCCTGCCCGCGCCGCTGTCCGTGCCCGTGGTGCTGAACGGCGGCTCCCGGCCCGGGCCCCTCTCGTTTCCTCCGGGACGAGCCGCGGGATTAAGGCTGCAGTAATCGGGGCCGGATTAACTCCCTGGAAACCGGCTGCAATCTGAGCAGCTGCAAATGTCCCCCAAACCGGCATATGGGGCGGGGTGACGAACTGGAGGCGGGGGAAAGGAGAGGGGGGGAAAAGACATCAACCGCCCCAGATGCTACGCCGCGATTAGTGGGAGGGAAAATAAATAATCAAGCATCTCATGCGCTGCTTTTGGGAAGGGCTGGCCTGGCTGGGATCCGGCAGCCCCTCCTCTTCCTTCTCCGTCCTCCTCTTCCTCTCCCTCGCTCCCGGCCAGCCGCCTTTCCTCGGAGGGGGCGAGACGCGCGCAGAGCCCGCGGGCCCCCCCGGCCGCCAGCGATGGGCGACATCCCGGGCCTCGTGAAAATCAGCGTCTCCCTCAAAATCCAGCCCAACGACGGGGCCGTGTATTTCAAGGTGGACGGGCAGCGCTTCGGCCAGAACCGCACCATCAAGCTGCTGACCGGGGCCAAGTACAAGATCGAGGTGTCCCTCCGACCCGGCACCGTCCAGGCCACGTAAGTGCGGCCGTCCTCCTTAGGGCGGCTCCCCCGGCCCTCCCCTCTCCTCCCTCCGCGCCGCTTTATTTTTAGACGTTTAATGTATTTTCCTGGCAGGCTGACAGCGCGGGGTTTCCGTGATTTCTCCCTCCCCGCCCTTTTACTCGGTGGCCCCGTTGCTGGGTCCCTGTCCAGCTGTTCCCAGGGCTCCGCCTGGCTGGCTCCGGGGGAGGATGCGGCGTCTGGGAGCCGCTGCCTTCCTTCTCCCTCCCCACCTTCCCCCGGAGCTCTTTCAAGCCCAGCTCCTTTTTCTCCCTCCTTCCCCGCGGTTTTCGCTGGAGGAAGAAGCCCCTCCTACACAGTGCCCAAGCCTCGCTGCGGTGTGGCAAAGCAAGGACAGGGACCAGACGGGGAACCAGCTCTGAGTGAGGGGGCAGACCCGCAGAAGAAATTCCACCAACCTCACCTTATCCCTCCGAAATCAGATCTCGCCTGCCTCTTCCTTGCTACTCCTTCCCTGGGTGACTGCAGAGCCCTGGCATATTTCAGGAGCCCCAGTGAGTCAGCAGCACATGCAGATCTGCTAGAATCCCTGAAGCTTTTCCCCAGCACAGAGGCTACCAGGCTGCAAAACCCCACGTGGCTGGCTCCAAACTGCCACGGAAGGGGGAATTCAGGGCTGAAAGGCTGGCATCCTGTCTTTTTGTAGGACCATGGGCATCGGCGGTGTCAATGTGCCACTGGAAGAGAAATCCCGGGATGCACAAGTGGCCTCTTACACAGGGATCTATGACACAGAAGGGGTGCCCCATACCAAGAGTGGGGAGAGGCAGCCCATCCAAGTCAACATGCAGGTACGTGGTTCTCCAAGTCTGGCATGAGAGGACAATGAGGGGCTTGACTCCCAGAGAGAGTGTGGTGAAATATTCCAGGGCAAAGTCTGATCACAGCTGCTGCTTTTTCCTCTTTGCTTTGTGTCAGTAAGGCTGCTGGCCAGAACACAGCTGGAAAACACAAGTTCTGCTGCCTTCTCTCACGAGTAAACAGCAAGGGCCAGGAAGAAGCAGGAGGTTTTCTAGAGACCTGCTAAACCCTTTGGGGTGCTGCAGCAGAAAGAATTGTGAGCTGAACCCCCCACCCCTTCTATAGGACATACTATATATATCAGGCAGCTCCCACTGGGGTTCATGGCTAGAAATCCAATCCCTTGGCATACAGGGATTTTGCCTGGCAGCACCATTTTTTTTTTTTTGGCACAGAGCATGGCCTAAGCACAACGGGTGACTGCTGTCCCCTTCCATCTGTCACCTTCAGCATGCCAGAGAACAGCACCCAAGGCTGTCTTCTCTCTTTTCCACTATCTGCACCCACAAACCTAAGTTCATATTTAAGTGGCTCCTCACTCCAGTCTCAAAGAGAGGCTCCATGGCCCCAAATTGAGATGACAAAAAGCTCCAGCCCACAAGGCAGCAGAGCTGACAGAAGACATGAAGAGCAGCAGGCAGATTTCCACAGCACTCTTTTGGGTGGTACTTGTTTTGTTTTGGTATTCTGTCTTTTTTCTTCTGATTTTACTTGTGAGAGATTCCTGCTGTTTATTCTATGTCTTCTGTACCACAAAAAGAAATCAGGGCAGCAAGCCATCTTCATCTGAAGCTCTCTTAAGAGTCTGTTCCAGCTTATGCAAGCCCACCAGATTTCAGCATTTTATGACATTTGCTAACTGCAGACAAGATTTCATATTGCTCTTCAGTATTTTTTTCTAGAATCATAGTTTAGTATAGTAATCCCCTTCTGAATAAGAACTGTAACATCTCCATTTGGTGTTTCTAATAATTACAGTGTGCCTAACTTAATTTTGGAGACCCACATCACAATTTCATAATCTTAGGTTATTAAGACTAATATGGAGTGTTTCATTAATCACTTTTATATACAGCCACCTCCTTTTAACACCCAGGAAAACCAAACACAGTATTATTTCACAAGCTAAATACAGCTGCTGGATGCCATTGTTGATCATTGTAGTTAAATTTTACCTTATATCAGAAGGAGAAAGGACAGCTTTCCCAAAAAACCCCATCTGCTTTGACTAAGGCATCCCTATTTTGCTGGTCACGTTTACCCTTAACTGCAGCACTGATGTGAACTCTGAAAATCTAGAAGTTTAACTTTTCCTTTGGAGAAAACCAAGTCAAGTCATGAATGAAACACAAGGAGGGTCTGATTTTCCTTTATAAGCTCTGATATGGTTTGTTGCAGCATCAGAATGAGTAGCCACAATACTTGCCCAAAGAATTGCTTTTACAGATCAGATCCTGGGATACTAACTGTGAAGCTAATAGGATTTCCAAGCATTAAGCAGGTCCTCAATTCCTTTTAGGAACTGATCTTGATAGATAGGTTCATCAGTACAGACTTAGATACCCACAATTGATACTTTTAAGTATTAAACATAGGCATCTTAACTCATCATTTAGCTGCTTAGCTATGCAGAGCTGTAACAGATTTAGGGAACAAGCCTCACACACCCCAGTCTGAAAACTGCTTTGAATACTTACTTCCTGAATCTTCAAAACTGAGTTTACTGCAAACAGCTTTAAATTTTCCTATTTCCTTCAACTATGAGGAACTTCTGCCTCCACTTCCTTTTCTAGAACAGAAAGAATCCTGGTGCATCCTACAGTGTTAAGGACACTATTTAAGGCATAAAAACTGAATTCACGCTAGAAATAGATTGTGAGATCAGTCCTGCAGTCAGTCCTGCAGTCAAAAACTAATCTGATACTGCCAGTCTAGTGTCTGAATGACTTAAGGTCCATAAAGGTCCATAAGAACTTCTTTCCTATCTGCTTTGAAACTTCAAACAAACAATTCTTTGTGTTGCTGCTTTAATTGGCCAGTACACATCTGACCCATACAGGCAGAGTTTATTCATGTTAAACAGCAATCCTCTCCCTGAATTCCAGAATCTAATTATTTGTTTCTGTTACCTGATTGGTCAATCATGCACACTGTCCAGAAGCTGCTAAACTGTCTGGCAAATGCTGTAAACTAAGTTAGAAGAACTATATAATCATTCTAAATAGTTAGAACTATTTCAGAAGAAGGCTTCATTTTGTTCCTGAACAGACTTGTCTAAGACTGAACAAAGAAGCTAGAACTCTAGTTGCAGTAATAGCTATCAAATCATCTCAGCATGCAAATGTAGATGGAGTGATTAAATAACTATTTACTCCTGTAGCACCAGGGGACAGAGAAGAGCACACAGGGAAATTCACTTAACCTGAAGCCTGACCTGCAAAAAGCAGGGCTATTCTTCCTCCCTGGGGATGCCCATGTACAAGCTCAGTGGAGTATCCAGGATTCAGCTGCAGGAGCCATGGGAATTCAGGGGAGCTCTGAGGATGCAGAATGTTCATTACACCACAGAATTTCTGCATGTGCTAAGTACTGGGCTGGAGGAGGCACACAGTAGTAGAAAAGCTCTGCAATTAATGTTTTCTTTCTCCTGGAAACCCACAGCAAACTACTCAGGGTAGCTCAGCAAACTGGGTCATTGAAGGAAAATTAAATTTGCTTTCTTCATCTATCTTTTTGAAAATCAGATCCTTCACACATTAATGAAATGCTGCTCTTGTGTCATATCACCTTCTACAAATACTATTACAAATGCCTTTTCTTCCTTAGTTTCTACACTGAGGGTGGCTGATGCTCTCTGACAAGTTTTGTGGACTGGACACAGTAATATCCAATGTGTTCAACCTTTACTATCCTGCATTATATCAGGACTACTATCAAAGATGACTGATTTAAAAAAATCCTTTAATTAAGATTTTAGTTGCTAGGAGAGATAAAATAACCCGTATATCTGATACGTTCTTAGTCAAAGGAAGTGGCAGAAATATTTTAGTTATTCCTTTAAGGTAACACTTGTAACTGGAGCTGAATAAAACCCTTCCACTTACAGCACACAGCAACTTCTGCTATTGTCAAGGCTAAATTTAACCTACCACAGTGGGTGGAGGGAAGGTTTAAAGTAATGTCTGTTACACAGCAGCACCTTACAAACCACATCTTGAATTTTTAAAAAACAAAAACAAACAAACAAACAACCCCCCAAAAAAACCAACAACAAATGCATCCTTCTGAAAAATATGAATACAGAAGACTCTGCTTGTAAATAAGGAACAATTTCTCTGTAAAAGGGCTTTCACACTGACTTTGTAAATGTGATTATACAGGCAGATGATCAAAGATCAGCTCCCAGGCACATGATAGGAATGGAAAACAGTCAAGTGAAGAAGTTGTCATTAAAATGAGTGATGGAAATACTGAAAGTGAAAAAAAATACTGAAGAATGGTGAAGAATGGTGCTGTTCAGTAGCAATAAATTCACTATTTAATATCTTCTAACAACATAACAATCAACAAGCTATACTGGCTTGGGACCAATGGCAATACATATAGGCTTCACACCCACTCTTGAGATTCTCTGTAATATCTCAAGGCATAGGAACTCAAATTTTCCATTACCATTAAAACTGAAATCATAATTTATGCTTGAAAGCCTTACTGAGGTTTTTCTGATGTTGTACAGGTGTCTAGCAGTGGCTTAAAGAGAAAAACCCCTTTATTTTACAGAATTTACTATAGCCATAGTCTCATTCCCTTCAAAGCTGCGTGCACAGACAATTTAAAGTCACTGTCTCACTACTTAGACACTTATCTACTAAACACACTGATTATCTCTTTACTAGCTCCTATTACTCACTGCACTATCACAGTCCAACTAGCAGTTACAGATATGCACACAGAACTTCTCTTGCTTAAGTCTCATTTAAAATGTGGAATAGAATCCCAGGAGAGCAGTAAGTGGTGCAAGACCAGCACATCTCAGTAAAGACACTGCAAACTCAAGGCTCCAAAATGCAGATATATTAGAGGTTTCAACCCAAGCAAAAGAAGAATCACCCCAACCCCAACTGAAGCCTCTAAGTATGGTATAAAGGTAAAATGATGGTCTGTATCACTGCAGATCAATGGTACATGATCTACAGTACATACAAGTTGTGTCATCTTAAGAAAGATTATAGCTTTGATTCATGTTGTTAGTAACATTTATCCATATGGCAACTTGAATATTTTTACTCTCTCGCTTATCCCGGATGTGAGTGCAAGAGGACAGTACATGCAAAATCTGATCATTCATGTTTTATGTATGGCTACACACAAAAGACTTTTCTGATTGCTAGAGCATGTTTTGCAGATCTTTGATTTATTGAGCTGAGGAACAATAATCCTCCCACCAGGTGTTTTATGTTCTGCAGTTTCACAAGTGTTATTTCTTGGGATGAGAGAGAAACCAATGAAAATCAGCTCACTAACACTGGTATTCCCTCTTCCTCACAGTTTAATGACATTGGCATGTTTGAGACAGTCTGGCAAGTCAAATTCTACAACTACCACAAACGGGATCATTGCCAATGGGGAAACAGCTTTGGCAGTATTGAGTACGAGTGCAAACCAAACGAGACACGCAGCCTCATGTGGATCAATAAAGAGACCTTCCACTGAAGAGATGGGAAACCAGTACTGCTGGACAATCTCCCTCAAGAAAAATCTACCTTTTTAAACCAGCAAGAAGCCTTAACAAAGGCATACTGTAACACTGCTTTGTCCATAAGGTTCCAACAACTACATTGTATATACAGGTGGTGCCACTAAAATATTTGCCTATTACTGTATTTTATGTTTACCATGGCATCTGCAACATTCATTATCTGTCACCCTGAGAGTACTGAAAGGTTCATGGTAAAGGATATCTGATAGCTGGGTAGGAAGTCATATCATAATACTGTTGTAAGTATTTGGATTATTCTGACTAGGTGTAACAACTTTTGTGAAGTGTTTTGCTTCATTGCTTAGAATTTGGATTAACATCACATTGGTGATTTCTGTATTTGCATTTGTGTTTGCTCCAAAATCAGTATGTTCCTTCAAGCATTTTGACATACTGTCCTCCCAGTGGACACCAAAAATTAAAAATATGGTTATTTGTAGGTTTAGCTAAATGGCAGCTAATGCACTGTTGGTATTGTGCTTTCATATCAAGAGATTTGGGAACTCATTCTCCCTTTTGTTAAGTGCTGTAAGATATTCTGTGAAGTTTGCTAATTTACCACATCTCTTAAAGAGGATTCTTTTTCATTAAGTTTCCCAGTCTTTGAAATAGCATTAGGAAATGGTATAACTTGATGAAGGAAGAGCAATAAATTGTGTTATCCAAAACATCCAACAACACGGCTAAGACCTATCTTAAGATCATACAGTATCCTTGAGAGATACAGCAGCTATACTTAATTAGTTCTTAGAGTAAGAGGTCTGACATTAAACTCCATTTTTATTTTACTGGCACATTACTGAAATCAGGTAAATCTTACAAACCAACATTTCCAAGCCTGACCACTGTATTAATTGACAAGATTTCTGACCAACAAACACTCAGTAGTGTGAAGGGCACAGATCCCAGTGCACGTTTATACATGCACTGCACTCTTTCAAATAAAGAAAAGCATGTAAGCATTTGCATAGTTGTAACTAAAGGTGCTTCATAAACACTAGATCAGTGTTTAACACAAACTGACAACACAAAACAGACATATCTTTTATTCCAATAAAGACAGGGAAGCAAGGAAACAATGACACTTGTCCTGTCCTCAGCTTGGGTTGAAGTGAGCTGTCAGTTCCTGCATATCTGTTATTCCCTTTGTGAATAATTTGTAAATTGTGTATGTAAATGGTAAACATGACTTTTGATCTTCGTAATAAAGGACCTGAACAATTTCTTCTCTACTATGGCCATCTAAATGAGCTGAAAACACTGTATAAAAAAGGGCAGTGGTTTTAGAGGATCAGACAGCAGAGGGTATGCAGCCAGTGCTTTCTGAGAATGCAGCCCAAAGTACCTTGTGTTCTTCACCCAGAGCTAGTGTTTCTAGGAAACACAGACCCAGTGTGCTAAAATGCAGATAGTTAATGTGATAACACTCAGTAGAGCTCATTCATATGCAGTTAGTTCCAGTAATATAGTGGGAAAAGTAAAAATTTAGGACAGAATTGAATTAGCAAAGAGGTGTTTTCTTCCTCTGAATTATTAATCAAAAGGCTTTACTAGTTGCAGATTTCTACAGCCAAAAGAACTGACAGTTGCACTGATGTAATAATACACCACTGGAATGTTGAGCTAACCAGCTGCATCTCCACTCTAAGGCAACATTATATGGGCAAATTTTACTGAAATGAAGATCTAGAAATAATCTTCTACATTAACTTCTTTCCTAGACTTTTCCTAGAAAGATTCTTCAAGATGAAAGAACTGACCAAATTCAAATCTGCACTTCAGACAGAAGTGCTATTGCCAGCATTTTAGCAGAAGTTTCCAGATAACATGCTTTAATGATTCTAGACTTCCAGCTGTGAATCAGTTCTGTCTCCGCATTGCTAGAAAAATGATTTTATTCTGCAATAATTTACATATTTTGGTTTCTTCTTTTTTGTTCATATGAACACATATGTACACTGACACACTGGCAAGGAATACATGTGACACATAAATTCACAAACTTCTGTCCTAGTAAAAAAACATATGAGACCCACAGTGTCCTAGCTCTCCAGCATTTAAGAAATGCTGCAATGAATAAATCCAGCTGATCCTGGCACAGGTGGAGCAAGTTGCTCTTAAAAGGAAGTAGGGAAGAGCAAGAGCAACTGTGTTGTACAGGTCCCACATCTTAAGACTGAACATTGCTGCCCAGGATTGCAGCAGAGATAGAAAGGATGAGAATTGCTTAATCACTTTTCTGGGGAAGGTGTAAATGGCATTTACCAGCTCTTATAACCCCCTCCCCTGGGTGAGGTTTAAGCACACAGAAATGGGATTTGCATTATTCTTAAATAAAAGATTATTCACGTGGTGTTGGTTGAGTATCCATACTACCAGCTCTGATACTCCACACAAGTAAAGCAAAATAGTCCCATCAACTTCCTCTTGCTCATCAAGTGCTTTGCTAACAAAGTAAACATTTGCTCCTAGTAAAGGAGACCCAAGACTTCAGCAGTTTCCTGGAAAGTAATATTTTGAATTTATTTCATCCAGGAAAACTCTGTTGAATATTCATAGAATTTGAGTCACTACAAAACTGTTGCTGTGACAGTTTGATGCATTACTCAATCAGCAGCATTTAAAACTCCAGACAAGGTTGTTCTTCACATAGCTTTTTCTAATAAATATTTCCATTTTTATACAGAACTCCATAATTCAGGACACAATACGTTAGGATTAAATATCTATGTCAGAAAATGCTGACAATGTGTCAATCCAGCTGAAACCACAAAGCACTCATAGCTGGAGATTTTACAAATGAGAGACTTCAAGATCTTTGTCATGAAGTGTCCAGCTGTCATTTTCTATAAGAAAAATGAAACGAACATTCAAAATCTTTGTGTCACATCTGTATTTAGAGGTAGCAGATATCTCTTTGATACTGCTGAGTAACAGGATTCAAAAGCAAGTTATTAGTCATGGTTATTACAATTGTGATCCTGCATAGGGCTTGTATTAGATCATTAGATTTTGCACAGTGCTTTGTGTTTAGTGCAGCTACTACAGGCTTTGGTATCTCCTACCATCTGACTGGATATGAAACAGAAATAAGACACCTCAAGTCTCCATGCTCTACTTTCATATGGTAAAGAGGTTTTACTGGCTTCAGCTGAAGCTCTGACCATTGGTTTGCAAACACAGCGACCCTGACTGATTCCAGCCTAGCAAAGAACCAGAAGACCTCATTTATAAAATCCTTTGTATAAAAGATGTGAACAGAACTTCTGTACAATAAAGATGTAAGTTTTGTAATACGAGGCTTTTGCATGCCAGCAGAGGTTCTTTTTCACTTGGTTAAGAGCACTGCCCTCACTTACTGTGTAAAATTTTGATGTATGTGCTGTGTGTTCCATTCTTCTAAAGCCTCATGCAAAGCTTTGATTAAATAAGGACATGCCACGTTGTAAATGCTAACCTCTTTCTGAGATCTGAAACAAATGCTATGACTCTCAAAATTCAAAGCACTGAGCAATTGCCTTAATAGCTATGTCAACTCTGAAGCACAAGGCAGCAGTACACTGAGTCTTACAACACTCATGGTCTTACAACATTCATGTTTTCCCTTAACTCTGCAAAGCTCACAAGTGATGACTTGCAAAGCCCCCTTTAGTGTAGCTAATCCAGACCTTTGGCCAGGAGAGACACACTCCTGCCCACAGGCCCTCCCTGCTGCATGCTTGGCAGCTTTCACCAGCATTCCTTGGACTGCTTGCTTTTCCCCCCTCTCCCTGATACCAGGATTTAAGGCTTCAAATCCCTATGAGCCTTGGCTTTCAGCCTTAGACAAGGTGGCATCAAGCTAGGAAGAGACAAACCAGTTCTCACTGCATTGTTTCTCTGTCTCTGCCATAAGGTTTTGTGAGTTTTCCCACTGCAGTCACTGGAGTTTGTAATCTTTTGACTCACAGTGAATGGCACTATGAGCACATAGACACAAACAGATCTCCATTGGAGACACAGCTTAAAAAGCAGTGACACACTCTTCATCAATTTTTATGCAAAAAATATTAAATTGAAAAAAAAACCCCAAACATAGCAGCACAGCTGCATTGACCAAGTGTAAGGCTCTGATACTCTGTCAGAACAAACAGATAAACTTGAGTCTTGGTGCTGCCATCCATGTACAAGTGCTTTGCATGCTCTCTGTAACACCTTGGTTCCCCTCCCCCAGAGAACAGGCACTCCTATTTCCTTTATCCCAGTAGTGAGGAACAGCCTGGTATCCCATCCAGGATCTGCAACCTTTGAACAATTCTGGGAGAAGAAATGATAAACTCTCAGTGGATCATGATGAAGGCAAGAACCACATGACTGTGCTGGTGGTTGACTGCACCTTCTGCTCATTCTCAGCACAGCAAAGACAAGGTTGGGAGCCTGCTGTTACAGGAGTGACTGTGACAACACTGTCAGTAATACCCACATGAAACTACAATCTATGTGCCACAGGGACCAAACGTTCTCAGAGGTTTGAATTGAATCTCTATGAGTTTAATGTGAACCCCAGAGGGTCTGCAAACAAGTGGCAGCAGTGCAATATCACACCCTACCCTCTTTTCTGACTGTGATGGATGGCACTCTCCTGCTCACTAAGTTGCTCCGCCAACAGATTCACCTGAGGCACTCCCACATTTCAGACTCATTGGAGGGAACAAGCTGTGGCCAATTCCGTGCACAGAATATACAGTCTGAGTCGATGCTTCTTTTTATTTGTTGGCTGTTGAAGTGTTTTTTAATTAACTGTATAATTTTCACTTCTGGCTAAATACTATGCTAAAGGTAAGCTGAGCAAATATAGGAAACAACAGGGTATGAAAATATAACTGTAGTCATCCCTGTTTTGTATGGAAACTATACCCTCCAAAGATTTAAAAAGCATTAAAACAAACAAACAAATGTATCATGAATCTACTCTGTTCATGTCTAACAACATTTTGTGTAACAGGACAAGGTAATAGCCAGATATAAATGTGCTGATCACCTCATTCTTAAATTCACAATGTTTACGCTGAACTTTGCTACCCTTAAGGTAGGTAGTCTCAAATGTACTTCTGGTACAAAGTTCCACCAAAACACATGGAATAAACATGAGAGACAACTTAGCCCTAATATGCTAAAATGTGAATGAACTGCCCTTGCTTAAAACAGAACTGTAAGAATTTAGATGTAAACATTTTATACCAATTAAGTTAAAGAAGTTGAGGGAACACTTCCAAGGAGGTTGTTTGTTATAAATACAGTGAAAAGATTTCCTCTACAGATTATTTACCCTGTCTTAGAAAATATGTTTCTCTTTCTCCAGGGAGCAAGAACTAACATTTTGCACCTGGAAACAGGTACAGAATCAGTTGTACAATGAACTCACGGAGCTGAAAATTTTCTTGCAGGGTTTGTTTGGGTTTTTTTTTTTTTTCTTTTAATAAAAGCAGCTATCAATTTTGACTTCTTTCTGCTTCAGCCCTACAATGCCAGCAGCAGCCCTCAAACACAAATAAGCAAGCAAAGAAGGAATGCTGCCATATACCTAGCTCCAGAACAGAGAGATGATCCAAACAGCACAAGAAAGGGAGATTATTTGCCACACTGCAGTCTGCCTATAGCCTTTATTCTTGGAGAACCATGACTAGGACAGCTAAGTACACAATTCTGTCCTTATCCTCCATTCTACAAATCCATGAGGAGCCTTAATCTGAGACACCAGCTTCTGTCCAGATATCTAAAGGGAAAACACTGGAGGGGCATGGGCTTGGAGTCTACAAGGAGACAGAAGGATCTCAGAGTGTGCTTTTGACCCACAGGCACTGGGGGAAACAGTCACTAAGAGTCTCCATATGAAAGTATAACAATAGCAGAGAACTCCCAAAAAATCTCTTTTGGTAGTCTCTATCTCAGTCACCTTTAATACTTCTTCTCAGTTCTGCTAGAAAGGCTGTTCCTAACCTCCAAAATCTCCTACTGAGCTCCCTGTGGGTTTTTTTGGTAAGTAGCTTTAAGCTTCTGGCTCACTAAGCTCAGTGTCAATAACTTCTCACAGATTTCATACTAATCTCAAACTTCTCAGGTTTCACATCCTGTCACTGCTTATCTACATCCCCTCTCTCATCTTTCATCTGTAATGGAGAGACAGAAGAGCCTTTCTCTTCTGTTTTCTCAGCATTTGCTGTTCAAGCTCTTACTCATTCTCCTTGAAGGCTCTCGAGTAAGTCGTTATTTACAAAATGTAAGGCCCTCAATCATTCAGTAACTTCAAATATAATAATCCAAGAGGGTGGGAGAAGCAGCACTATATTCCATAGTATGGAATGAGCAAGGAAGCCCTTTTATCTCCAACAGAGAGGGCACAGCAACTGAGTACATCAACACCCTGTGGAGCAGCACCACTCAAGACATTACAAGAAATACTCCAAGCAGAAGTTGGCACAGCTCAGCCAAGCCAAGCACGTTGCTGAACAACATTCAAGCTAGTTTTAGACTACATAACAAAGAATTTCAATCGAGGAGAAAAAAGGGTGGAATCAGTTTAAGCCCATCTCCTTCTTACCTCCTGGGCTTTTACTAAAATCTCATAGAAATGAAAAATTAAATGGGACAATGGTCTTTAGGATGCAGTGAAAAAAAAAAAGTAGGCTGTCAAATCTCAGACCAGCTCTGAGTTAGCTCTTGTTTATGCCCTTTAATGCAGAAAAAGGACAAGGCTTTAGTGCAATCTGCAATAGGTGACACAAACCAGTGCTTTAAATTACTTCAAAACCACCAGAACATCTCTCTGAAATTGTTTCAACCACAGAGAAAGTTTGAAAACTACAAGTTTTCAAACAAGACTTTGTTTGAAGTGAGCAGGTACAAATTATTAGTCATTCCAGTCAAGAGTAAATGTCCAGCTCTGGTAAGTTTTCTCCTCTGTATTTTTATCATTATTTCAATTCCCACTGCTCCAAGGATTTAAAAGGAAATTAACTGCTGAGGATTCAGAGGTTTAAAACCATTTCTTCCAGGTCACAGTCTCTTTGCAGAAATCACTGCCATGTGAATACTAAAAACAGTAAAACTTTTATTTTACTTTCGTTTCCTTAGTGTATCATGATGAACCATGGGACTAACAGAGATTAATTTCCTGTCCATCTCCTGTGGATTCCCTGGTGTTATAACATTACAGTTCAACTCATGATGCAGCCCCTCTATCATTATGGACACTAATTTCATCCAGTGTACTGTGTTCAGATTTGTAATTTCATAAAACTAAAACAACTCAGTAGGGGCCCTCAGCTCCACTTTGGATTTTCATAAAAAAATCTTTTAATATTGGGGGGTAGAGGGGTGCAGAGGAAGGAGAAGAGCAAGACAAAGTGTGCTCAACACAAGCTTCAATTTGTTAAGAAAGCAGACGTAAATTGCCGTAGGGAAAAAAGCAGCAATCAGAAATACTCCAGCGGATCAGTAGATGGAGCTACTAACAGGAAATGCAGAACTGTAGAATGTTTAGGTTGCAAAAGACCTTTCACAGATCTCATAAATGAGGATAATTCTACCTTAACAGAGCAACCATTCCCTCCTTCAAAGATGACTCCAAACTCTATCAAAATAAGCAGCTACACCATAACATTTCTAAAGACAGAACCAAATCTCACTTCACCATTACACACCATTATTAATCTCATGCTGTTGTAACCAAAGTTATGCTGCTGTGTGTCACTAGAACCCAGCAATCTTTGAACAAGATGACAATTCACCATTTGGCCAAAGGACAGGATCCCAA
>VZSR01003793.1:2207217-2272556 GCA_013398615.1 Brachypodius melanocephalos | reverse complement strand
TTCATTCTCAGGGGAATAACATTAGCATTTATGGAAGTGAATGCCTCAGGGTTTTGTTAATGTGCTAATGAGCTAGAGCCTTCCACCTTCAGATCACAAGCATGAATCATATTCAGCTCAAAGGTAAAAATACTGTTTCTAGCAGGAATTTGATATCAAGTTCTAATTCCAGCCCCTCCATCACAATTTCATCTTTATGCTTTCTCTGTAGCTTTATTTTCCAAATCACACAGGGCTTTGAGCTCAGCAGAGCCTTCTACCAAGGGCCACTAATCACAGCAAGATTCAAAATTATTTTAATACAGATCTTCAAGACACACAGATTATCAAACTTGAAAAAAAAAAAAAAAAGGAATTTTTAAAAAGTAAGCTCTACAAATTCAAATTCACAGAAATGCCCCAAATACCAAGACTTTTCAGCAAAGAGCTACAGAAAGCAAAATCTGTAAAAATATCAGCTGCTTTAGATGCCTTTAACACTATAGAGTCCACTGTGGCCACATTGTATTATTTAAATGGTCCAGTTTTACTCACACACAGCCTAAGTGAGATACAGTTTTAGAAATAAGTCATACAAAAGAAATGAAAAATTTACTCTGAGAAAAAATTATCAAGGAGCAAGGTTTTGTATTTCATTATTTGCAAAGTCCCGCAGTCCTTGTAACCCTCTTTGCTGCTAATTTAAACCCACGGTGTGATGCCCTCACGGCTGCTCCTTGTCACAGCAGAAGTTCATCTCTTCCACAGGAGGGAGCTTTTCTCTTGCAGTTCCCAATTTGGAAATGTGTAGGAGGTCTAAACATGTTGGAGTGCCCCACGCCTGGCAGCTTCCACACAAGATTACCAAAGAAGATTCAAAAAAACCCCCCAAAAAACCCACCCAAAAAAACCCACAAACCAACAAAAAAAAAAAAGCTCATAAAATGAAAGATGAAACATTTATAAGCTAAACCATTCTTGCACCCTTGTTTATGTCCCATTATTACTATCCCCTAATGCAATTACTTATATAGTGGAAAAACCTGGGCACATCAAGTCCAACACCATTTATGTCCAGATATATCTGATGTATATAAATATCACTTATGTGGCTGAAGGTATCAGCTATCCAGATAGTAGTAGAAGAGGAATAATAAATCACAATTATATGGAGAACTTAACATCTGACCTAAAAACTGGAAAATGGTATTTGAATAGTTAAAAATATATGTTATATAACACAAAAAGAAGGAATCCTCTCTTTGGTCAAGTATTTATTAAACCATGAAGTGACAGTCCATTTTTACCAACCCTAATGGCTATTTTTTTCCAGAAAAACAGCTCACTTCCATCATTCAGGATTCTGTACCACACTACAGCTCTGAGCTGCAATTTCCATCAAGGTAACACTGTGCTATCATAATTTTTTCCAACTGCTACTTCCATAGCTGTTTCCTTAACCAAAAAAAAAAAAATTAAAAAATCACTAAATGCAGAAGAAAGAGTGATGCTTAAACTGTGCAGTTTTAGAGAAGAGAGAAGTTCATATTCCCTGCTGTCTAAATTTAGTCCAGTGGGTAAATCCTCCTCCTGATGTGTACAGCTAATTCCTCTCATTGCCAGTGGGAATAACACATGCACACAAAGGGGACAAGGAGTCCTTGAGGCATGTTGTAATAGTGGCTTCAAAATATCAGGGGAAACATATTGTGCATGTGATAGGTAACAACCCTGGGCATAATTTTCTGTGTTGAAGAGTGGGGGTTTACACACTCAGAGTTTCCAGGAACTTCAAGAAACCATTCTGCCATGAAGAAGCAATTGCCATATATATACAGATCTAATCCCACATCAAAGCCCTGTGGAGCAAAATGAGGTAGAAAGGATTAGACAAAATACAACTTCTGCTCCAAAGGTCTTCCATGCTGCTCAGAACCCCTTCCTCCAATTAATGTTGTAAGTTGAAAAAAAATATTACAAATCTTCCTTGTCTTCAAATCCTTGCTATTATTTCAGAACCAACTATGGTATAATCTTGCAGGCTGTGTTTTGGCTTACACATAATCAACACCTAGAAAAACAGATTCAACTGCAAGGCTAAGTGTCAAGTCAGAAAAGCCAACTCTGATTGATAACTCTGCAGTGTTACATTTTCATTAATCAAAGCCTTATCTAAAGTACCTGCAATCTGCAGACCACATCCATCACACTCTGTGCTCGGGGCAATTTTTCAGAACAAAACTGTTCCTATTCACAAGTAATTAATCCTGCAAAAATCATCATGCTATATGGTAAATGCAAATCTTAAAAAAAAATAAATAAAATAATAATGAAGCAATACAGGCCAGATAGCATAGTTTGAAAAAAAGACTGCAAGGCAACCAGAATCTTGTTTGTTTAACATTAATAAGTCCCAGAGGGAAAAGGGACAGCTGTGTAAAGCCACTTTAGTTGTCTCTTTTTTTTCCCCACTGCAATTACATCTGTTGCTGATGTTTCATAGGATGAAATGCCCAAAGAGCCTTTTCAAAGTTCAGTGTGAATACAGATGAAGCTTGGACATAGAAAGCAGATTAAAAAGCACCCTCAGTGCTACATTTTGGAAGGTAGCCAAGATCATGGACAGTCTCCTTAGGTCCAGTAAAAATCTTTACTGAGAGACACTGCATATCAGCACTGAGACTGGGAGTGCAAAGACTTAAAGGGAACTTGACATTAAGCTCTCCATTAGGACTTGTAGTCACTTCAAATGACATCATGACAATAATCACTTTCATTCTGACTTCAGTTCTATTTCTTTAAAGTACGGGTTTTGATTTTTTTTGCCTTTTTTTTCCCCCACTTGCATTTGAAAAAGAATTACGGAGTTTTTAAAGATTCTGAAAACAATCACTGCCTTACAACTTGAAACTGCAACTGAGAAACACAAAATGCTGGAGTCAACTTTAAGATAAAAAGGCAAAGGGCAGGGTATAAAGTAGCTAATTAGAAATCCTCTGGGAAACAAGAATTACTTAGTTCCACTTCAGTTCCAATATTATAAACTGATCCACAATGTTTTAACCAAAGCTAGATACACAGATATATATTTTGAATTTCAGAGTTGCTAATCATCTACCTGCTTTACTTGACTTGAAAAAATGAACATTAAAAGCTATAAGAAACAGAAAAATTTTGGAGCATTCTGAAAAAGGAAAATTGTCCCTTGTTATTTAGAGCATTACCTAATACTAAAGATCCTTCAAAAATTACTTTTCAAATAAAGACTGGAAAAACACATGGCAGCTAAAACCTTAACCAAAGAACTTTTTCCTTTTCAAGCATATCTAGTGAAAATGAAATATATACACACAATGAGTTAACTGGAATTTTGGGATGCTTTATTTGTTTGATCTAGAAGGCAGAAACTTTGTTACAAAATTTTTTTCTGCATTCTGTTTTGACTTAAAGAGCTCTGTAAGTAGTATTTCATAAGTAAGACTGTATATAACTAAGTAACATTATAGACACTACTTACTTCTATCATACTGTAAAATTACTATGGATCATAGATGTAAGTGATAAACATCAATGTGTTTTTGTGGGGTTTTTTTCATTCAAAGTATTACTTTCTAACAAGATGAAGGGTTAACATAATCATTTGGCTCTCTAAGGTTTTATTGGCCTCAACTCTTTCTTATTCCAAATTAGTGAAAACAAACTGTAGGGTACAATCCTTCCTAAACCACAGATCTACTTAAACCTGAACATTAATGTGTCTTTTATCTTTATGATTCCTTTTTGTGCCTGCATAGCAGGATTTTGACTGGAGAGTTGAACCACAATCTCCAGAGGACACGAGTGCCTGGCAAAACAAACAAAACAAACAAGCACAGAAAAGCAGAACAGTTATGAGAGGAATTTTTAAAGATTTCTGTTTGAAGGCGAATCCTGAACTTGGGCAACTCCAGCACTTCCAGCTCAGAAGCAAGTCAACTCATTATTTTGGAAGCTCGCTTCCATGGAATATGAAATACTCCTATGATCCCTGGATATTATTGCAACGTGCATTCAGAATTACCAAAGTCATTAAATCATTTTAAACGTTTTACAATCCAAAATGGCTTTCTTTAAGGTATTTGGCCTGTCTGGTAAAAGAGACTTTAAACAGCCTATGTGATGCACTGCCATTCCTGAGTAATTTCTACCTGTGAAGTAGCAATGGACACAAAAGTGGTCTTACTTTCAATAATTTGAGTAGAACAAATAAGAGCAGGAGACTGCAGCAGTGCCTGCATCTTGGGAATTGGTGAGTAAAGTTAAGCCTGGAAAAAGGGAGTGTGTGTGGGAAGGTGTTTTAAGATTTTTTCATTTCTCATCATCCTACTCTGATTTAATTGCTAATAAATTAAATTGGTTTCCCCAAGCTGAGTCTTTTTCCCCATGGCAGTAACTGGTGAGTGATCTCCTTCTGCCCTGATCTCAACCCATGTGCCTTTGGTTATATTTTTCTCTCCCCTGTCCTGCTGATGAGAGCTGTGATAGATCTTTGGTGGGCACCTGGTGTTCAGCCAGGGTAAAGCCACCACAATAAGAATTATTTCAAATTAGTTTTAATCATGTCTATCAAGAGAAATAATAGTAAAACAAAAACAGATCAGCAAAAAATGACAGTAGGAAAAAGAACTGACTGCAGGTATGAGAAAAAGGTTTCAGACTCCACCCAGGTTCACTGAGATTTGAGAGCACACAACCTGTACTGAGTGAGGCCAAAACTCAATTACATCTCCAATTCTAACAGTGTTCTGTGAACCTTTGCACTTGCATTTGCAATACCTCAAAAAGCTAGTAAGATCATACCCCCAAATAACCAGTTTCAAAATCAACTTTTCAGAAAGGAAAAAAAAATGTTTAGAGTACCAGAAATAAAAGAAATTTGGTTTCCTGCACACTAATATTCTATATTTGATTGACTGGTCTTTAAAAAGCTGAGAATTCCAGCTGAAGCTTTTGTAAAAGTAGGACAGTAAGGTGTTTGTCCTCTATGGATTTTTGGTGTTTAATGAAACCTATCACTTTCCTCATGTAAGGAAATCCTTCTCCTCTGCTCTGTGGTCTGTTTTCACACAGAAAACTTTGTATTTTGGAGAATTTTGCTTGCCAAATGCAGCTAATCATCACTGTATACACTGCATTACTTAAAACTAGCTAAAAAAGATTTGCCAAAATGTCAGTGGCAGCAATAGTCCTTCCCTAGACATGGTTTTTGGGTTTTTTTTAAGCTCAAAGAGTTACTGGCATTCATACCAGAAAAAAAAATGCACCTATCTAAGAGATTTTAAAACAAAAAAGGGGGTATGGGTGTGGCTGCCTTATCCAGAACAGTTAAGTCATACCAAAAGCTCCATTGCAGCAGTACTCATTTGTAGTATACTTTAACCCTCATCTGGGAGGACCACGTTTAGCCTTTGCAGCCACATTCCCTGGAAAAGTAACAAGTCCTCAAGTGCTCCAACAGCATTCTTTTCATGAGCAGTGCCAGAAATTTAATGTGCACGGGGTTTTTAGGAGGCTCCTCACTCTGGCTAACAGATGAAAACCTTGCACCATTCCAATACCACATATGGAGAGCTGCAGACTCCAGTCTCCTTACATCTGTGTTCTTTTTAAACAGTACTCAGAACATGCACAAGTTGTTTCTATTAGAGCTGCAGTCAAGAACACACCAGCTATAATGACACAGTAAAATTTAAACGCTGCCAAAAATACTCTGCTTTGGTCTAGAGTCAATTTGAGCTTTTGCCCAACATCCACTTGCTCTCCAACCCCATAGAGAGGCTGCTCCTCAAACAGTCTTAAGTTTATTTTGCTTTTACTGCAACTCTTCACCATGCAGCTGCGCAGTAGTAAACATGACCTTAACACTGAGTGGAAGTTTGGCAACAACTTGATTGCAAATACAGTCTACAACAGCCATGGAAGTTAGCCAAGCCAAAAGCAGAGTTACAGCTCTTAAAAACTCAGGCTATAAATGGCTATACAATATCACACTTCACACTGCAGTTTGCAAGTGCGATTAACTGCCCTGCTGTGCTACACCTGCAAATCATTCCTCTGTTTGCAAATGCTGCAGAATTAATGCCCATGCCACAGCATCTGATAGTCTCCAAATCAGGTACCACTACATGAAGAGTAATAAATCAGTGGTATTGTTTGAAACATGCATTGTTTAAGCAAGTGTGCAAGTCTCCATGGGATCAGGACCTTGGATGGGGAAATGATGATCTAAAGTGCACTGGAAAATAAAATGGCAGTGTAATTTTCAAGGGTCAAAATGATGGCCTGGTTAATGTAGCAGATAAAAATTAAAAGCTTTCATCAAGTTTTTAGGATAAATCTTTCTGAATTTTAAAGTCTGAGTTTCTTTGTAGTTATAAAAGAAATACTCTTGCCATGTTTTATAAGATAAAGGGAGCATCTGAAACATGAATATATCTGAGATTTACTTACAAACAGGCTACAGAAATAGCCAGTACTGCCCTTGCTGCTGTCAAAATGAAAGCTGAAGTAAAAAAGATGAGGTTTCTCTGACAGCAATTGTCTAGGTACAGCTAAAAAGAAGATGAAAATAAAGAGATGCAATTAAGTGAATTGTAGCAGAATCTCTGAACCGAACATCCTGATAAAATCCTGTGGCCAGTTGTCAGAGGTCAGCATATGGGAAGAGACATCAAAAGTCAATCCTGATAGCATCTTCCATTCTCAGAACAGCACCAAGCAGATATTTGGCTCAGGGATATACTTCCAAAGTCACAAAAAGCACTCCAAAATTAATATCAGTTAGATAATTTCCTCACTCAAACTGGCTTAAATCCCAACCCAACAATTTTTCAGCAATCTCAGCTACAGCACAGTCAGGCCCTAAACAAGTGGCTTCCAGAGCAGCTTTGTAATCAGCTTAATTTGTAGCTGTCTCTCCACACTTATCACAATCACAGGTCCATGACTCTCCCCTGTACCCCATCAGTGGCCATTCAATCACATCCTCAAGCACATCAGAAGGATGTCTTGGTGCACACTCATTTTCAGGGAGGTCGATTTTCAGACACATGAATTTCCAGGTTTCTGCCATGCTGGCAGCCCTGGGAATATAAATAATGGCACGAGGTCAAGAAGATGTAGCAGGGATTACCTGTGCCTCAACAAAATGTGAATTTTCACACAGAAGTTCAATCCTTGGCTCACTACAGCATTTGCAACCCTGCTCATCAAAGCACTCTGACTTGAGGCCCCTGTTACTATGGTGATAAGCATAGAATAAATGTTTATATATAATTAGTTAAATTATCCCTTCAAGAAAGCAGTCCTTCTCACAGGCAGCTACTCGTATTTTTTAAAACGGAATAGATGTAACAACAAATTTGAATTTTAAAGCTTAAGAATCACTACTATTCATCCACATAATGATAATTTAAATCTATAGCAAAAATTTTTTTAAAAAACGAAAAGAAAAATCAGGCAATGAGAAACCCGTCTCATCTGAAAACTACACTGTAAATGCCCTACAAAATAAGCTAATGCTTGGTTTTAAACATTTTGGGTTTTGCTTAATAAACCCAGGAATGATTAATAAAACTATCTTCTTGTTTAACAAAACCTAAAAAATACTTACTGAATGAAAAACTAATAGATGCAATTTTTTCTTCTGTGCAATCACAAAATTAAGTCAATCCTACTTGTAAAATATAAGCAGTATTTTCTAACTCTAAGCTTACTGCGAAAGCAATATGCTGATATAAACAAGTTAATTTAGTCAAAATGCTTAGTCCATAAACTCCTGAGTAGCTTACTTCCTTTTTCAAAAGGCTATGAATCAGCAGTTACTGTAGAACCATCTGCCACAAAGATGAATATTCTGCTCAGGGTTTTGGGGAAGCCTTTGCCACAATATTTACATGTGACTTGGTTTTTTTAAAAAAAATTAAGAACACACAGTCCTAAAATTCAAGCACTAATCATATTACTTAGGATATAAAATGGCCTTAAATTAAAGGAACACTGAGCTCAGAGCAGACAAAATTATTTCCTAGGATCAATAACTATAAAAACTAACAACAAAACTTAACCAAACACTGCGTTCTTCCCTGAAGAAAATTAATTGACAAAATGCAGTAGAAACATTGCCAGCTGATGAGCTGTCCCTTTCTTCCCACTACGGCACCATCTGTTGCCAGCTCTTGCCTATCCACATGCACTGCACTCCTCTCTCAGCCAGACCCAAACCCAGCCCTGGTCTCAAGTGTGGTCATGAAATCCAGCTTTATCCACCCAAGTGGTTATGGATGGTGCTTTGGTGACAGGGGCCAACTAAAGAGGCTTCTAGTCCCAGTCACCTAATACAGCTCTTTCCTTTGACTGAAATTTTTATTCCTTTTCCAGTCTGTCAACATAAATGCATGGGTATTCTCTCCCCAGCCCAACTGCATGGTAAATTAACTTTAGAAAAATTTCAGCTACATGAAGTGTTCAATCTAAGAAGGATCATATTTTAAGAACTGAGTTAGGAAGCAGACACACGCAGGTTCATACAAGCAGATCATATATGGGAAACTTCCAGTAAGAAGGGCAAAACCAATGGTATATTTATTCCCTAATAAACTCACAGAATAACATTTAGTTATCCTTTACAGGTAGGTTGTAAGCTCCTCCAAGGCAAAGAGCTTCTCCAGTGCCCTGCACTTGTTGACACACAAAATATAAAGGGAAGATGCACAGCTGATGATGAAGAAGCAGAAGGTAATTTTGACTTGCTCTAAGAATAGGCCAAATGCCTTCCTCCAGTTTGCATGCAAATTTATTACTGAAGACAATGCAGGTATTTGAGGGAAGAAACTCAGCTTAGAATCTGATTATCTCTTCAGAAACCATCCAAATTTTAAAATACCTTCTCAAACACCAAGGTTTACAGCTTTAGCATCTTCTATCAAGGGAGTCTGAAGTGATGAACAGTTACATATTTATATAAGGTATCTTTGTATCCTATATTTATATAAGGTATCTTTGCTTCAATTGAGTGTTTAGCTGCAGGAAGCAGTGTGTTATTGCAAAAGGCAGTAACTAGATAATTAAGTCAAACTAAACGTCCTTTTATCATTAAAAACATGTGTTACCATTAATTCACAAAACACGCATTTACATTTACAAGGTAATCCATAGCAAGGAACCAGATATCCCCAAACACAGACACTAAAGCTATTGGTTGTGCTGACGACCAGATAAATTGACTATTATGCAGCAAAATAATTTCTAAGTGGTTTTTTTTTTAATCAATATCTTTAATATTTTGAGTTGTTTCCAACTTTCATAGCACACAGTCTTAAGGATCCTGTTTTCATTTAAACATGAAACAGTAAAGACCATAAAGACTTCAGTTGAATACCTTTACTAGAACCACTGTCAATTTAGGCTGTAGCACAAAAAAAAAAAGGGCAAAAAAAAAGAGCAGCTTTTAAGATCTGTCTTGCTTTTAATACCTGAAATTTCATTAGTGAGCTGGTCTGTTTATCTCTTCTATGCAGATGCAAAAGTTTATCTAACACTGATGACATTACACTTTGAAACTTTTATAAGTCACTAAGAATCCTTTTGTTGTTTCCATTTTTCCTCTACAAAAAATATTTAGGCTGGACATGTCAAGCAAGGTTGAATTTACCATATTTTAATATCATGTACTTTTCTCTAAGTTAAATATGGTTTACAGTATGTAAATAATGATGCACATATAAACGCACTACGCATTTGTATAAGAATTTCTGAATCCTCCACCTATATTGCATTTCAAAGAGGGCCTAAAGTCTACAATTCCACCTGAGATAGCCACTGTATAAGGGCACATAAAAAATGAGTGACAAATCTGCTGTTAAAAATCCTCTCTTTCAGCTCACTGGTGTAAACTGAGTATTAGTGGAGATGTTCCCAAAATGACATCCAGAAAAGCACGTGCACTAGAACACTTGTCTTAGCCATCAGGATTATCACTTATCAACACCACTGATGCTTAAGTAATGGATTTGTTCATAGTTGTAGCAAAAAAAATCACTGTGGTCACAATCAAGATTTGGCATCCCAAGCTCCACAAGAAACTTAATACTCAAGTGCTTAGTGTCCCCATAAACCAGAAGAGAAATGACAGGGTGCAAGCTAAAGCTTGTGTAGATAACAATGTCTGGACCTGTTCTCTGGCCTTCATCACAACAGCAGCAGGCCAGAGCACTTCACTACAGCTGAGGACACATTTGGCCAAGGTGTGATTCCTGAACAAGGCCACACATCACCCAGGGACAACTAAGGATGCTGCAGAGCCTACACATTAGCTCCAAGGGAGTGGGCAAGAGGGGCTGCCCACACCAACAGGTTTTCACTGGTCTCCTCAGGGATGCAGCAGGCTTCCAGCTCAGCCTCACTGCTCCAGCGAAATTCCTGGGAAACTGCTTTTATATCTTAACTGGAAGTTATTTACAGAGTTACCCCAGTCCAAATTCTCTCAAAATAGAAGTATCTCAAAACTGTCATGAGATAGGTAGGAAAAGCCTCAAAGCTGGCTACTCATGAATGTAGATCTTGAGCAAATACTTAAACTGGCTGCTGTGATGCCAAGAACTGAGTACTTAAAGCATTCATCATGCTCTGCAACATATACCTACACATGTATGCATTCAGTCAGAATGAACACCCACATGTTCAGAACGAGATCAACAACCATCATCACTAACAAATTAACCATTTGAGCAGCAAAATGTGTACTGTTACTAAAATACCAGTAAACTAAAGGACTTACAATGTGAGGCCAGTTCTTCTTTAAGGATTATACAAACTAGATACATAATTGAACACCATAAAAACAGGATATACTCTTAGAAGGGGAGTCCTGATTGCTTCAGTGATAGATGTTTTTTTATCTTAATACCACAAGCTTTACTGGCTTTTTACATTCACCGCTCTTTTTTAGCGCCTTCAGGGACCTTGATCATGTAGCAGCATTTCCTCTTTAAAAAGTCCATTTGCAGGGTCATTCAGATTTGCAGGAACTGGGAGGCTCTGAGAGCAACACAGCTCATATCTGAGGAAGTCTTTTGTTTTGTTTTTAAAACACTGCTTACTCCACTCAGCTATTTCAAAGGCTCTTACCTCCCAGGGTTTGCAACACCTTTAGGGTATATCCAAAGGCTTTTGAGTGTTGAAAACCAGGTTATACCGAAAACTATTTCTCTGTAGAATTAATCTAAAATATGCTCTATTTATTGCACTCAGAACAGCAGCGCTTTAAAAAAAAAAAAGCTAACAGCCCACACAAGCAGGGCTGCAGGTTGTTCAACATTAAATGTAGATCTTCATTTACACGTGTGAGAAAAAGTGGAAACCTTCATACACGTCAGAGAAATTCTCTCACCGTACCAGATGTGGGCATATCTGGTGTGCTACCCATATAGACTGACCTGGTCAGGAGAGGCAGATTGGGTTTCACCACCAAGAGGATTACAGATTACTCCTTCACCCTAACAGCATCCCTTCTCTCTTCCCTGACCTTAAGCTAAATCCAGTGCTAACTGCTGCTGCATTTGATCAGCAAAGGGCTGGGTGTGTATTCCCTGGTATTTAGGCATTAATTAGTCCCTTCCATCCCACAGTATGATTACAGGATGAAGACAGAGAAGGAAAGCTTTCAGCTGCTTGCTCCTGAGAGCTAGAGAGGTCCTATCCAGCAGCACAAGGGAGTATTGATAACCTGTGTTTGTTCTTTGCTATGGATGTCAGAATCAGGAAGTTACATGTTGCCTGACTGTGCCATGATGGTGTTGCTCAGAATGGTTTCTATTTGCAAGAGGGACAGAACATAAACACTTCCCAGACACATCCTACACTTTTAGCTCTGGGGAGGTAGCAAAATACTCCTGCAAGCACAAGTCACCCAGAAAACTGCAAATTATGTTGACCAAAAAGCCGCTAGAGTGTTGTTTTGTTTCTTCTAGTCCAAAATAGGTGTGAGCTATAACAGGAAAAAGACACTGGCTGCAATTCTACTGAGAACATTTGTCACAACAGCAGTAAAGCCTCATCCACAAGCTGCACTTACCCTGGGAATACTGGGTCCCAGCAGGTCCAGCAGAACTGGATACAATTCAGTAAATCTTTTTCAGTTCTAACCCATGGAGTCATAGCATTAATAATGCTTACTACAACACTGATCAAGTTTCCATATATTTTTAATACTGAAATTTACATGCAGTACAAAGGTCTCATGGCACTGTGAGGTTTAAGCACATACCTTACTTTCCTGGGCATTAAGTCTCCTCTGCAAATTTAGCACCTGTTCCTAAATCTGCAGAAGGGGTCATATGGCCCCTTCAACTGAATGGGAAAAGACAAAGCTGAAGTTCTTTAAAAGATAATACAATTTTTTTCAACACACTCTCATCTCATTAGTACTATCCTGATAGCTAATCATCTGCATTTTTTTTTCTGACACTGTTCTCTTAAGCATCTTTTTGGTTATTTATGCATAAACACATGATCCAAAGTCACAAAATGTTCTGTTGCATTCCCCACCAGCTGAAAAGCATTAGAATCATTGCTGGTCTTATCGTTCCTGCCACAGACAAGGCTTACAAAAGTAGGTTTTTTGAAACTAGATTTCATATTGAGGACGGCCTGGAGTATCTCTTGTTTTATAATATATGCTGCTTAAACTAAGGACAGTACATTTAAGGATATTATCATCCAGTGGAAAATCATTTGGGCTTCAGAAAAATTCCAGCAGTGATACTTCATAGTGAAATCTGAAATTGTTTTCAGCATGCAAAGCTGGCTGCAAAATACAATTTTCAGAGAGCAGTATTTTTCCCTATTGACAGAGGAACAAAAAACAGCACTGTATAACTAAGACACCCAAAATTTCATGGTATTTACTTAGGAACCTCACTGTCATTATGTATATATTTTGTCTGCAGGGAGACAGAATTAGAGGGAATTTTGATAGGAAAATAAGAGAAAATGTCTTTATTCTGACCTCTGAAATCACCTCTGGAAACATTGCAGGTCCTTTCAGAAAAGGAAAATTTCTAATTTTTTTTCTTGTGGGAGAGTTCAGAAACAGCTTGATGGATCAGCAGCTGATATTAAATCTACTGAAGTTATAAATCAATTCCACACCACAAACCTGATGGTACTTTGCCAAATAAGTAGGAGGCAGGAGCACCATGACTTAACACTGTGTACCAGGGTAACATGCTGCACACCATCCCTGGCAAATGCCCCTTTTAATTAGACAGTCTTCTGTGAGACGAAGGCCCAAGGACTTAAATCACTCAAAGTCTTCAGATTAACAGAGATTAACAGCAAGTGCAGCCAATTTTTAATTCCTGTAATAGATTCTTTAACTTCAGTGCAAAGCAAGAGCTCCCAGTAGCTTTAGTGACATACATACACACTGCAAAAACATTGCAGTCTGTTATCTTCAGTCTATTACCTACCTCTAAGGAGGAAGAGGATGCCAGAAAGCCAAACCTATTTACAATTCCTTGGGTTGCACTATGTAATAACTGAAACTTCCACATGCCACTAAAGAGCTGAGGTCATTTTCTAGTCCTGTGCTGCAGGTGCAAAGTACCCGAATATTACCATGATAAGAAAAAGGCAGGATGAAATGTTGATCCAAACACCAACTGACAGGCATGGCTGATAGCTCAGGTGCTTTGCACCTTGAGAGAAGAATATCACTTTCTGAATTCTCTGGGAAAGAAAAAAATATCCCATCCTGCGGCCAACATATCTTACTGGCATATGGGGTTATACTCCCTCAGTGACAAACCACACAGTCCTCAATCTGCATTTCCAAGAGTCTCTGCCTGGAACAGCACCACTGAGCAGAGAATTCCACACTCAAGTGACCCCTTAGTGTGGTCTCACTGCCTCAGCTAAAGGGCTGTGAACATTTATATTAATATATGTGATCATGCTGCATCATGTTTTCCTTGAAAGGTCTAACATGCTACTTAATTTTTCATACTGCTGACTGCACTGCAAATGAAAACAGATCGCATGAGCACAGAGATCATGAGAGTAAAAGCTGTAGAATAAATGCACAACTAAGCTAGATGCAATTTAACGTATCACACCACAGACAGCATTTGTTAATGCCATTGTTTTTGTCCCCCATAACAACAAAAAGAGGTTAATAGACACAGAACCTTGCACTAATTAACACCAACAACAAACTAATTAACCAAACAACACATACTGATATCCTAAAAGGTACTCCACAGGAAAACACATATACTAATTAGTTTTGAAATAGTCAGGTAACTAAGTGGCATTCAAAATTTGTCCCCAACTCAAACTGTTAGAGGTTCAGCAACAAAGCAGTTCCTTACTTTTCTCTCTGCTACAAGAAAGACAACAAATAAAGACCTTTTAGCATAATTTCAGTTCAGGTTGTTGTTTTGCCTTTAAACATTAGTCTACTTTACTGCCTGAGTCATCACTGGCCCAAACCTGAAACAGTCAGCCAATACATGACCAGTGATAAAACAGTAATTCAAGAGATCATTTCTACAATATTGGAGTTACATGCATTAATAACTCATTAACAACATGTGCAGGTCAGTCTCTACAGCCTTAATCAGTTACTGCAGGAAGACAAAAACTTCAGAAGTGACCTCTAGCAGAATTAAGCAAAATAAATAAGACTTTACAAAGGTTCTAAACAAGCACATAAGCACATTTTTAAAAAAAATCAAACACTACTCCAGCACTTACTTCCATTTGTTGCAAGGTCTTTGAGCAGTCAGCCCATAACAGCTCCCCAGAACGAATGTCTTCAGCAAAAAAGCAGCTAATTATAACAACCCCAGCTACAGCTGGATGCCATCAGGAATTCTTTAAAAACTGCTAGGCAAACAAGATCACTACATGAAAGTATTGTGCTAACAGCAGAGTCTCTAGAAAAATGCAGCCTTTTAGTCTCAATCTTTCTTGCAAATTGTTTCCATATTGTTCTGCAGAGACTTATCTGGTAACATGATTATTACAGACACAGGAACAAAGACAAAGAAAGCATTTTTATCCCCAGTTCATCCTAGCCAGAACTGGCAGTAAGTTTAGGAAATCAGAAGGTCACTCTTCATATTGCAGTTAAGGAAAAAAATCAAAAAGTTTCTTGTAATGATTTTCAATTTGTGGCTTCAAGTCCTTGGGGGCTGTTAATGACAAACAAGAGCTGAAAAGAAATAATCCTACAGTCACGTCATTGTTTCACAGCTCCTTGAGCAGCAAGATCCACAGATCAGAAGCATTCACAAACACTGTTTCAGTAAATGCACGCATGCAAGAGGCAACTGTACATCTGTACCTCTTCCAGCAATTTGAAATCCAGCATCCCACAGTGACACAAAAAACCCCATGGGCAACTAAAACTCACCCTGTTACCTACAGCTTCATAGGGCTTCTGTGCCCCACAGCATTCTTCTGGTCTTTCCTTTAAACCACATTTTTTCAGCTGTGCCTTACTGGATGTGAAAAGCATCATCTCCGTTTCCTACCGAGTCTTGGCATTTTATACCTGCTGTCACAAATATGCAAGAAAATAAGGACAGGTTCCCTTCGATTTCTTTCAACTGAAAAGACAGATGTAGGAGTAAGAGAGATACAATGAGAGGCACATTATCCTTCCAACCATTTGTCAGCTCTAGTCAGTGTTGTATCTTTAGATTTGCTTTTATTTTATTATTTTGCTTTTATATTTTATATATATTATATATTTTACATATATTATATTTATATAAAAATATTTTATATTATATATATAAAATATTTTTCATTTTATTATTTTATTTTTGCTTTTCTTTTATTACAATTGAGATGATGAATCAATATGGTGCATTGGTTTAACAGGTATTAAGAGTTCAGGACCTGCACTAACAGGGCAATTCAAACATGCTGAGAAAGGACAGTTTTCCTTTCTATCTAAAAAGGCTTCCTCTTGTGCTGATAAAGTACAGCCTCCCTTGCCCACTGTAACTAAAAGCACTTTCTCTCAAAGCCACTTCATAAAAGGTTGCTTTCCTTTCTTCCTTTTATAGAATTACAGAAGAATAAGAGTTTATTGATTTTTATAAAACACTACTACATACAAACACACTAACCTGCTTTAAAATAGTGTATTTGCAAGCTTTATTGCACTGTCCCAAGAGTTTACCTGCCTTGCTGGGAAAAGCTGCTTACAGCCTGTTAAGGGTCAGGACAGAAGATTATTTAATCAGGTGGCAGCCCTAACCCTGGGTTAGCAGAGAGGGGAATGCTGAATTGCATCCAGCAAGGTTTGTGACTCAGGATTGTTTATATGAAGAATAGCACAAGGCAAGACAAAGAAGGATATGCTCAGGACATCAAAGACACATGCTATATTAAAAAACCCTCAAAACTTTGAGACAGTCAAGGCATCACAAATAGTGCTTTTAAAGAAACAGGCTACAAAATGACCTAGAGCCCAGACACAAAAGCAGCAGCACAGAAACTTTTCCAGGCATTAGGTCAAGCACTATGCAAGCCACATCACAGTGGTTAATGACATTGAGGACCCCAAACAGATACAGAGTTTACATATTTACTTATCTGTAGTTTAATCAGTTTCCATTTACATGGAGACAGATGTTTTTTACAGTGAGGGTGGCAAAACACTGGAGTAAGTAGCCCAGAGGGGTGGTGGAAGGCCCATCCCTGGGAATATTCAAGGTCAGATTGGACCAGGCTCTGCAAAACCTGGTCTAGTTGAAGATGTGCCTGCTTATGGTGGACATAGGTGACCCCATGGCTGGACCCTTAAATGTCCCTTCCAATCCAAAAGATTCCATGATGTTATGATCCTAGTTTGAGTGGTTGCAATTATGCTGCAGATGAGCTTTACTAACAGCAGAAAATGAAAAAGCAATGTCTGAAAATTACTCTTAAAAAAAATAAACACATATCAATATTTGCAAAAATATTAGTCAGAAATAGAGGTAACATAATGCAGTGTTAAATGCAAGCCATGGTTTTCTACATACTCTTACCTACACACTAACAAACACTATCTTTCATTTTTAGTTTCTTTCAGAAGGTAGATATAAAAGAAAAGCAACTTGGACACATTCAAACAAAAGAAAGGGAAATTAAAAGTGCACTAGTTCTTCTTTATACTGCACTTAGAGGTTCAAAACTATTAGCAGTGACATAACTGCATTACAAGATTAAAATTATATTTTCCTTAGTTCTTGGCTCTGTCTACTTGGAACTCAAAAAGGTAACAAATAAGGTATTATACTCCTTGTTTCTGTTTACTTTAATCTCATTTCATTATTCAATAGAAATTCTAGCCTCCTTCAATTTAATTTAGCTGATTTTACTCCAGACTTGCATCTGCTAGATACAGCTGCAATGACAGAGATGCCAGTACCAAGGCTGTTTTACCATCAGAATTCCTTTTTCTCTTGGAGATCTCAAGTCATTATTATTTGGCTAGAGGCCAGTCAGTTTTAATGCTAGCTTTCAGTGAAATCTAGGAATATTTTATTCCTAGACAGTCTATCAATTAGGGGGGGGATTTCCCCTCAAAAGGAGAGACATCCTAACCATCCCTATCTGTTAATAAAAATGGGCAGAAAATTCTTTCCCTGGACCTGACTATTTTCTGATGTATAACCTCCCACTGTGGCCAGGCCTAGGTTCTTAGCCTGTTTTGCTGATTTTTGAGTTACTAACTCGAATATTACATTTGTGTTTCAGGGCTTGTTTTGTTTTCTTCTGGTGCAAATTACCACTATTCAGCTTCACTCATCACCACCACCCTCACTTAGTTACTTCTGCCAGACTTTTCTGTGCCATCTCCCTGACCCACTCTTGGTTTTCCTGCTCAAGCTTTTTCCCCCTTGCTGCATGTCAGTTTGAGAACAGAACATTCCTCAGTCATTAACAGTCTCTAAGAACTGCACATTTATTGTTCTGCTTTGCTTCAGTCTTCTAGACTATTCTAGACTAGACTAGATCTATTCTTGAACACCACAGTCACCTTTCATTTATGTAGGTCCCTGAGCAGACTTCCCTACGGGAGATTCCCATTCCTCTTACCATTTGTACATTTAATCTCAAGATTCCAGGTTTCTCCATGCACTCTAAAGGTAACCTTTGCTAATCTTAGATCAGCTCAGACTCCCACTAACAGGGCAAGAGTGATGAGGCAGTTCCTCTCCCAGAAGGAGCTGAAGGGAGAGGATATTACCATTTTAGACTGGAAAGCTCATGCTCTCAGCTGTGGTCCTAAAAAAAATTAACCTGGTTTTAAAGCATTAATCCAGTCTTCCCCCCCGTGAATTAGCTCGCTATTCACCTTGAACTTGGGAGAATTAATTTGCATTTCCCTGGCAAAGTGTCTAGCTATTGTGAGCCAAGTAACAAACGCCTGAAAAACAACATCAGCATGGTAAGAGTCTTCTCTTTTGGCAGCATTAACACAATGATACGTAATTATTATTTCCACATCACCACCTAATTTGTTACAGTGTTATGTGCTGTATCATGGTGCTCCAAAATAAACCCATTTAGCAGAGAGAGGACAGAAAGGCAAAAGCACAAAAAGAAACGTGGAATCATGCCCTCTTTATTAACTGTTTTATTTTACCCTTTATGGAGGTTTTTAAAGGTGTCATCTGGCCTACTTAAAACTTCACAATATATAGAGATCACTCCCTGAGGGTCAGCCTTACTTATGCAAGCAGTTGCATTGCCCTAAATCTTGCCTCAAAAAGGTTACTGAGACTTCATCTTTCATCTGAGTTTGCATTCAGCTCAGTAATTTTGTTTTGTAGGCTATGCAGAGTACAAGGCTGGCATGAAACAATAAAGATACATCCATACGCTTTTAAGGATTATCTCATCACTGCACAAATCCTTTAGTTTTGTATAATTAAGTATTAACAGTACTGAAACACTCTAAAAATCTGCTTAATATGAGGGTTGGACTAGATGATCTGCAGAGGTCCCTTCCAACACTAAATACTCTGAGATTCTTTACCAAGCAGCTTCGAGCCTGGATTGCTTCTTGCAATACAACATTAAAAACCTTAGGAAAATAACAGCCAGAAGACAGGGAGAGCAGCCACCTCTCCAAGGCACACTTCCAAATGCCTCCTTGCACAGAGATTTCTCCCTGCATGGATTCTTTCTTTTTTTTTCCCTTTTGCAGAACGCAGAAGTCACATGAGGAAGCTCCAACAGCACAGCTTATAAACACACACACACACACACACATATATATATATATATATATAAATAATAGTTATGTATATAAGAATATATTTACAGGTTCTAGCTGAGGAAGACCTGCCTAAGCAGAGGGTGTTTGGGAGAACAAGAACAATCATCAGCTCTAGCAGTTTTCCTGAGGGAACCTTTCCCTGGGCAGAGGCCTGAAGGAGCAAAGATAATTGTTAGCAGCAGTAGCTGTAGCAGCAATAAACCTTGGGTTTATTAAGGTATTTTTGTACTTTCATCTGCTGTACAGGTCAGGAAATCAGCATCCATGGAGTCCTTATCAAGACTTTTCAAGCCATTCACTGCAGCCACGCAGTCACAGCACTGAAAATGGCCACACGTTCAGCTGTCAAATCATACAAGGGGAAAAAAAAAAAAAGTATGTCATCACCTTGAATCAGTCCTGGTTTAGTAGCAAAAAGAAAAAAAAAAACAAAACCACAGTTGTGCTTTGTAGTTAACATTCAGCACAAAAAGCCTACTAAAAGGGATCTTCCGGCAGTCCCAAAAATTGCCTTTTCCCCACACGGTTATGAGGGACCTGGGGTAATTGGGCTTGGAAGGGGCTCGGGGGATCTCATCGCTCTCTCCAACAGAGTCCGGCCTCTTCTACCCTGCCTGCAGTGAGAGGACCTCAGAAAACAGCCTCGAGCTCAGGCAGGGGAGATCGGGATTAGATAGCAGAAAAAAAGGTTTTTCCACTGGTCCGGTGGTCTTACACTGGACTGGACCGCTGAGGAGGACTCACCCACGCTGGAGGGGTTTTAAGAGGCGCCTAGATTTGGCGCTGGGCGATGCAGTTTAGTGGTTTAGGACTTTAGAGGTTTCGAGGTTAGGGTCATAGCGGCAATGCCGGCTAGACAGTTGGACTAAAGGCTATCAAAAACCTCTTTCACCCGTGACCACCCCAAAATCACCGCACCGCCATTTTGCGCGCTCCCACCTCCCCACCCCGCCGATGACGTCACGGCCCGGCCCCGCCCCCCGGCGCGGCGGACTACCCGGATGTAAGAGCCCCGCCCCCTCCGCCCCGCGCCAGCGCCGCTCGCGCCCCCTCCCTCGCTCGCTCGGTGCGCGGGTCAGCGGAGCCTTTGCCGCAGTGACGGGAGCGGGATCGGCGGCGGCCTGGGAGTGGCAACGGCGGCGGCGACGCCGGACAACGCACAGCGAGGCCGGGGGTCGGCGGATTCATCTGCGGGGGAGACGCCTGACGCCCACCCGCCGCCATGGTGAGGACCCTCCCTCGCTTTCCCCCTCCCTAGCTCTTCCCACTTCCCCGCTCCCGCCCCGCCGGAATATTCCAGACCGGGCCGGGCCCCCCACCCCCGCCGCCCCACCACCGCTCCGCCTCGGCGCTGCCCTGCCCCTGACCCGGCTTCTCCCGCCCCCGGGCCGTCCACGTCCTCCCGCGGGCGAGCGCTTCTTTGGGCTTCCTTCCCGGCTCTCCCGGGCGGCGGGCGCATCCCCCGCTCTCCTCCGCCGCCCACGGAACCCCGCAGGCTCTCCGCCTCCTCCCTCCACCGCCTTGGCTGTGCTTGTCGGGCTCGGCCCTTCCCTTCCCCAGCACGCTCTCAGCTCACCCCCACCCGGCCCTCCCTCCCCGCCGTCCGGGGATTCGCCTCGCCCGGGCTGCGCCTCGTCTGTTCCACGGAGGCACCATCAGGCCCTTGGAGCCTTTTGGAGGCGAAACTCGGGCGATTTGGGCGGCGCTGCCGTGCGGGGGTTGTTTGGCAGCTCGGCGGGGTTCTCCCCCCGCCCCCGGTGCAGCAGCGGTAGCGCTGTGCTGTTTGTGTGCGGACCGGAAAGCTGTAATGCACGTAGCCCAATGGACTGGATAATGTGCGCTGTAACCGGGCTGGGGCGGAAAGCTGACACTTCACAGGCGATGGGTGCTCGGGGTTTGAGGCTGCGGGAGTGCGATGTGTCCAGGTGTGTGTGTGTGAGCGAGAGTCGCTCTGTTTTTTCAATCATGACGGCTTTAAATTTCCCTTTTTTTTTTTTTTTTTCTGCCGTAAAATTAACCTGGAGATACAGTATGGAGGCCTGTAGTATTTTACGTCGACACTAGGGGTGTCTCCTGCTTTTCGCCGCTGCCAAGAAATCAACGCCCTTTTTTTTAATAAACATTTATTTTAGCCTAAACTATCCAGTACTCTGGCTGCAGGAAGACCTGGCAATATTTTGGTTTTACAGCTAGAGAAATACAAGTAGTGAAATTTTTTTGTTTGTTTTGTTTTGAACCCTTTCAGACCGAGACCAGCTGGTTATCACATTGCACGTTAGACCTCAAAGGGCTTGGAAGTCAAAAATGGGTTTCCTTTTGTTTTTTTAAGCAGGCATTGCAGTCTTTCCTTTAAAAAATAAAGTTGTAGCAGCAACTAATGTGCCGTGCTCAGGCTGGTTTTGTGTGTACACTTTAATACATGTGCATTTGGAGAAGTGCTTTGAAATGTATAAAGGTTTGGTTTTGATTGGGAGCAGATCAAGACTGTGAAGAGAAAAAAATGTTCGTATTTTGAGAACAAGATACTAATGACTTTGAGGCTTTAAAAAGTTATTATCACTTATGCCATGGCTGCAATACTGCTAATTATTGTGAGTATATGAACAGTGATTGTTTTCCACACAACAGTTGTGCTCATCCTGCCAGTAGTTTTTTTACTTTCCGTTTTTCTAATTTCTGTGAAAATTTTGTTTTCAAAGATCTTCCAGATGAGATGGACTAACATACATAAAAAGAAAGAAATGTTATGGAACTATGATGCCCATGTGCATGTCAGTGACCTTTAATGAACTTTTATATATTATTACTTTTGATTATTTTTTCCTCCATTCTGTTGTAACTAAAGCTTTCCTATAATTTTTGATGGTATAATCATGTTGGTCACTGCTTCCTGAATAATATTTGTGTATGATGCATTGCAATGTGGAAATGCATATATTGGGGAGAAAAAGTGTGCTGAATGTTATCTCTACCGGTAAAGGTGCTTGTTTTCTCAAATAAGCAGAACACCACTGTAGCTGTATCACTGCCCTGGTTCTGGTAAAACCTGATGTTAGGTGCCTTTTAGTCTGAAAACCAATATAAAATGATACATTAACAAAAAAACACCCCCAGCATTTCATTTAAGTTGCTATTGTTTTGGTTGTCATTAATTAGGGCATGTTTTCATTGAAAGAGTTCAGTTTTAATGAAGGAATACATCATGTTTCAACCCTTATGGTATTAGAGAAATCATTTTTTCACCATTTAGGACAACGTTTCTTTTACGTTCTTACAGGATGAGAGGGCTGACAGTTCTGTTGAAAAAAGAGGTGAAAATATTGTTGTGTTTGTAGTAGGTTTCTTAAGGTAAAACAAAAGCCATCAAGTGAGTCAAACAGTGTTGTTCTGGATGTTTAGGTATAGCCTAAAATAAGAGTTCTAAAATAATCTGTCAGAGCACACCATGACGAGTGTTACGTAATGCTGCAAGTAATGTTGATAAGCTATTTTTGTCAGAGTTGACTTAGCAAGTTTTTCCTATGAGTAGTGTTTTCTAGGAAAAGGTAAACAGCACAGATAAAGGTATTAAAAGATCTTAGTTTTAGATAGATAAATTCTGTCTTCTTGGGATGGTCTGTGTTCTGGTTCATATCCAGTTCTTGAACTTTATAGATGAATTACAGAAGCCCTGGAATTCTACAGGAATCACCCAAAACATGTTGCATTGTGCATCCATCTTAACTAGTCTGTTACTCAGTTGTTTGGGCTCACTTCATGTGAATACTAGTGCCTCTGGTGCATGTTCTCCAGCCAGAACTGATCTAACACTGGTTCTAAATTACTGGAGTAAAGAACCTCCTGAACAGTTTTATTTTGGCAATAAAACAAAAAAGAAAACCCCAGAAAAACACTGGAAGTAATTCTTTACTATTTGTCAAGGAAGGTGTTTAATGCCTTGGTTATTAGCTGAAGAACAAGCTAGTCATTCCCAAACAGGAAGATAGAGCCTGTTGGTGAAGAAAGAAAAAGGCTTTCTAAAAAGTAATAATATTTTTTCACCATTCCTGTGGTAGAAGTAGAATTCTGTTTTTATATTGGTTAAACTGTTAATTTAACAACAGGGAGGAGTGAAAATTGAGTAGTTGAAGGGAAAATAGTTTGTAGTGGGCATACCTGAGGAGCTTCAGTATATTCATCACCTAAGGCATCTGGCTTAGCAGGTAAAAGGAAAATTTTAAGGGAGTGAGATTAATAACACCTAAATTGTGGGGTTTATTCATATCTTAAAGTAGGTAGTGTCAGAAAAAGAGAATTCCGTAATTCTGGTATTTCGGAGGAAACAAGATGAGGCAGAAATGCACATTTTTATGCCAAACCATTTCTCAGTGCCTGCTTCTGCCTCCTCACAGAATGGGTCAGGTTGGAAGGTACCACAGTGGGTTACCTGCTTCAACCTCCCTGCTCAAGCAGGGTCATCCTGGAGCACATTGCACATGATTGTGTCCAGATGGTTCAGGAATACCTCCAGTGAGGGAGACTCCACACCCTCTCTGGGCAATCTGTTGCATGTGTGGTCACTGCACAGTAAAGGAGTTCTTCCTCATGCTAAGGTGGAGCTCTTGTGCATCAGAAGTTTTCTGCCCATTGCCCCTTGTCCTGCTGCTCAGCACAACCACGCAGATCTTGGTCCATCCTTTTGGAAATCTCCCTGAGATACTGAGACACATTGATCAGGTCCTGGCTCCCTCAGCCTTTCCTTGTAAGGGACTCCTTTAATCTGGGTGCCGAATTGGTGCTTACCTGGCAGTGTTACAGAAGAAATAGCTTTTTAAAAAATTGTGGATATGCTTAATAGTGTTCTACTGTAATTCATAAATTAATCTTACATAAGATTTTTCAGTATTGCTTTGATTTTTTTTCCTTCTACTTTGAAGAATTGTTTTGCTTTCCCTCCCCATTTTTACTGCCTGTATTTAGCTGTATTTCACTAAAGAAAATTGTATCCTCTCTTAAAACATTTTAAATCTGAATGGTAGTTGAGTGTAAAGTTCTGTATGTTGGACTCAGTGATCTCAGAGGTCTTATCCAACCTGACAGATTCCATGATTCTAAAGACTGGTTTAACAATATGAAATTATGACCAAAAATTGTTTTCAGGAAAATACATTTTTTGTATTTTGAGCTAATGTATGACTTCTTGAAAGCAATTTGCTCTCAATTTCCTTGCCCCTCCTCTTCCCTGCCAAGCCTGTTCTCCTTTCTCTGTATAATATCATTTGTCAGGTTGTAATTGGGAGAAAAATTACATGGTGCTGTTCTTTGTTCATTGGCAGCCAGTTCGTATAGCGACACTTTTCCCAGTTTTCCATCCTTGTTTTCTTCTGGACTGTATTTTTTCTATTTTCCTGAGCTTTTTAATTCATTTATGTTCCTTAAAGAAGGATGATGGGGTAAAGGGGCCTGACTGTTTCCATACTTCCTACATGCTATTTCTTTGCCAGAATCAGCAGAAACAGAGCAGGTGATGTCCTTGTCGTGATCCAACTCTTCTCCTGCAGGAGCAAGCACTGCAAGGATGGGGCAGTAAAAATTGAAACGGTGGGGAGGGAATGATGACAGGCTTATGTCAGCATAAAAAAGAGGAGTAAAAAGTGCTCGTGCTTAAAAGTTATGCAGCTGGAACCTCTAAGCAGGATACCATTAGAAAATAAAAAAAAAGCCTTGCTTGACTTGCAGGCCTATGTTAATTAAAATATAGAAAAGTTGGAGCTCCTGAAACAGTTGGAATTTTATTGGCTGATATGATTATATAAATTACTTAAATATGCTCTTTCTTTCCCAGAGATGGTAAGAATTTAACTTGCTGTGCTCTCATGAGGCTGGTAAATATTGCCCTTGTTCTGCAAGTGGAACAGGTCGAGGTCATGGCAGGGTAATAAATTTATTCAAGGTCCTTGATCTTGTTTAGAAGTTAGCATTAGTACGTGATATTGGAAATGTGTGTTTGTAGCTTTGAAAATAAATACATCTAAATCAAATTAACTGTTACAAATTTAGGGGTCTTGGGAGTTGGAGTTGAAATGCAGCCACTAGAAGATGTGCTGTGCATTGTCCGTTGGGTGATGGTGTTCAGTGGTCACTGGCTGCCTTCTTCCAACATCTTTGTAGCAGTGTTTTAACCTCTTCAGGTGACTGCTTTTTGTGATTAGAGCTGGGCCTTTAATATCCTGCAAAAGCTACTCTGTTTCTTAGTTGTCAGTGGCCTAAAGTAATCTTGACACCAGCAGTGTCAGAAAGATCACCTACAGAGATTGCCTTAATGTGCTGAATGAAGTGGGAAAGTCTTGGACATGCACCAACATCTTTTAATCGGTAATAGATAAATCTTTTGATATACCAATTCAAGTATTCTGGGAAAGTCCAGGACTAGAAGCAGGATATTCTACTTGGTGTATGATGCAGCTAGGTTTTTTTTGTCACTTTATGAAACACTGTATTTAGTAATATTGAGGTGAGTTTAACCAGGGCTAGGCTTAAACTATGTCTTGGCTTACTGTTCACGTCTTATATATATAATTTGAGTGGAGGGTTTTTTTAAGTTTCAGATGTGTCTGAGAATAAACCCCATGTCTTTCAAGTGAAGTAATTTCTGGAGTGTCATTTCTTCTTAATTTTGTAACATTTTGTGTAGCTTGAAAATTTTAATGTGGCAGCTATACTTTATTAGGCTTTTTCCAATATAGACTGTGTTTTCTATGTTGCTACAAGCACTTTAACTGCTTGGGCAAAACTATGTTGATGGTACAAAACAGGCTGGAGACTATATCTGATCCGCCTGTAACTTGACAGTCATTTGGCCCTGCTATTGATACTCCCTTCCACAATTAAGGAAGAAATCTGGTGATATAAATAATCCTTAACTGCATTAAAGCAGTCTTGGAAACCCGTTAAATGCGTTGGATTAAAGGCAACATTTCTTATGAACTGCCAATAAAAATCTTGGCTTCCGAGCTGTAAACAGGTTGTGTCAGTGAATATTTGCAAAGTCTGTGTTGATGAACATTTTTAAGCAAACTTAAGGTGAAGAACTGAAGCTTGAGTCATCTTAAAGTTAAAATAGTTTATAACATTGCCTAAGTTAGGTAAGGTAGGAATTTTAAAAATGTAGTAAGATGTTTATGGGAGCAATTCAGTCAGAATTTGGGAGGGGCAGGAGGGGAAGGAATGGGACAACAGATAGGAAGCCTAGAAATGAAGCCCAGGGTTGATATATTTCTGGGAAGAAGCCAAGCTACTGGAAAAGTGGATTCAGCTGTGATTCTCACAAGAATACAATCCTAGCATCATCTTTAAATGTTGTGGAACTTTTTTCCTCTGATGTATTTGTGACAAATATGGAGATTTTTTTACCCCTTATTTTCATCAGCTGAAAACTACAGGATTCTTTTTGTATGTCTTCTCTGTTGTTATCCTGTATCTCCTCTGTGTACATTTTTCAGATGCTTGCGGTTTTTTTCTGTAATAAGTGATAAAAGATAAAACCAACTGGCGTTTCACTGCTGACTCTGTAGGTTCTGAATAGCATCACTGAAGTTGAAAAAAGTCACTTGAATTCCCTCTGCTGAATGACATATGGCTAGCAGAGAGGGCTTTAAAAGGAGTTGTTTGGTTTATTGTTGGGTTTCTTTTTCAGTAAGCTCCATGGCTATACTTCAGTCCTCAGCTTGTGAAGGAGAACTCACGTACTTTGTAGGCATGATGATTGAGCAGCTTTTCAGTCTTGTATATATAAGATGTTCCCTTGGGAAGTTTAATTTAGTATTGAGCCACTGCTAACAGGCTTAGCACTGTGGTATCTGAACAGTCGTGGGTCAGTTTTGTTGATAATGCTAAAGTGACACTTCACAGATTTTTTTTTTAGATTAAAGCTTGATTGCACGTAGATCTGCTAACAAGTCTAGAAAAAAAACTTATGATGAATAGGAGAACTTCTAAGCAGCAATAATTAATAAAAATGTCAGGTGAATAAATCAACTCGATTTTCATATTTGAAATATGAAATTTCATATAAAAATATAGATAGTCAAATAGACTATCTTGGCACTCTAATAATTTCTCCTCTCAGAGGTATCAAGTAGAATACCTGTTTGCTACTTATTCTTAAATTTTCCCAGTGATCCTTATAAAAGCAGTGTTAATTTTCCTGAAATATTTTATTCAAACACTGTTTATTTTATTAATAAGACTAAAACATTTGCAGTAGGTACCACTGGTATGAGGGTTTTGGTTTTTTTTTGGTTTTCAGACAGTGCATTGAAGAATGAGATAAATGTAATTTATAAAATATGAAAGGGTAGTAAGTTTGAATCTTGCATACTCTTGAGTGTTATAGTGCAGCTCTAGTGTTGGTGCAGCTGAGTTTTGCTAAAGGTCAATTCTGAAAAATTATCATTTGAGAGGCCTTGAGAAAATAGGATGGTGAGTGAAAAGGTGGCCAAATGGCCTTTTGTGGTGGGGAAACAAGTCATGTGAGTAAAAAAGACAAAAATGGAGCAGAATGAGAAGATGGTGGGTTTAGATTTAGGCATTTTTATTTAATGATGTAGTAGTAGCGTACTGCTCTATAGCAGCGGGCAGAACAACTAATGATTCCAGAAAAATTGGTTTTAGAGAAAGGATGGGTTTTACCAGAATTTTGTCTGCTTTCTCGAAAGTATTTTGTAGCATCTATACGGTGCCATGAATGTTGTGTCAAGTCAATCCTTGTTACCCAATGTTTCACAAAGAAAACACTTCATTTAAAATTACAGATGTTCTTTGATTTCCAGTTCCTATTACAGACTGGTATGCAAATCTGTATGCATTGTATACTGCCTTTAATGCTTGCAAACTGTTAATTTTTGGAAGTATGGCGCATGAAGGCATAAGATGGTGACTAGCAGAAAGATGGTGGCCTGTGCTTCTGCGGACAGGTTGTGATTATGTGCACAATTGTCAGGTCTTTGTACAATGCCTTGGACTGAATTCTTGATTGTGAGCTGTTGCTTTCGTCTTATTTCTGCCAGAGTTGGGATTAAATGCTTGAGATGGTATTTCATATTTGTACTCTGATGTTTATTAATTCCTATCTGTAGTACAGTCTCACAAACCGTGAGTTCTGTAGCACTTCCAGCTAACAAAGTAAAAAATAGCTCCCATCTTTCGCTACAAGGTCTTTTAAGAATAAACTCTCCAATTAAGAAACGACACCTAAATTATTTTTACTTTTAACCCAATAACCAACCACCCCTGGCTCACAATGCGGATTTTTCTATCCATTACAAAATACCACCTAAACCCACAAAGAAGGTGAAAAAGAAGGACCGGCCTATGCGCTAAATCTTCCATCTTGCTTTATATGTATATTACTATATTCTAGAACCTTAAGCTCTAAGTTTTCCACCCTGTGATATCACACACTTCTATTCAAACTCCACACCCAAAATCCCAGTGGTGTCACTCAGTTTTGGGAGCCTTTTCCATGGCTTCAGGTCAAATGCAGTGTTTGCTTGGGGGTCAGTGCCTGTGAGCACAGGAAGCCTAAAATTCTCAGTGCCCAGAGTTCCAACATTGAGCAGCTGGTAATTATTGCTGGAAATCTCTGGGGCTCTGCATCTACTGGACTTATTTTGGAACCTGTGGACCCTCTAAATAGCAGTAATTATTCTGATGTGCATTGTGTGTACTCTTACGCTTGCGTTTACATACATTTACAACTTTATGTACATTTACTACTTACAAAGATTCATGGTTCTTCAGGACAGCTGTTTCTGGTTGTATTGTCAATTACAGGAATTAATAAGCTTTGATTAAGCAATCTTTAAAGTGCTGTGAATCTTTTATTTAGAGATCTTAGAACTATTCTGATAATGACAGTTTGGATAATTCTTCAAACATTTGACATGAATGTTTGTAAGCTACTGAAATTGGTTTGGACTTCTAATATAATCCTTTGAGTACCCTATTACTAGCTTGTGACAAAAGTGACAAATGTCTCTCTTTGATACTCAGTATTTGCATTCCTGTATGTAAGAAATAAGCCAGTTCCTGCCCTGAAGAACTTAACCTAAAATATTCTTCTAAATAGCATTTGAGTATTACTTAATATAACCAGCTCCTGAATGGACCTCACCTTTGTGTTATGACTGAAAACAGTCAGTACTTTCTCCATGACACATATCATAAAAAGAAAACTGTTTGAAGGTTTCAAATATTCCAGAGCAGGGAAGACCTTCATGGAAAGCATTTGTGTTGTTGGTTTGTTGTTGGTTTTTTTGGTGTGTATGTGTGTTTTATTATATTTAATTTTATTGGGAAATCTGTGATAATTGAAAGACTTTGGAAATTCGTAATGCATCTTCAGAAAACCAATTTCTAATTTGTGGAAAATTCTTGAGTGCTGGAAATTAAGTGTTCTCTTCAGAATGGAAGCTGGTAATGCCAAGAAAACCTGTTTATTGTTTTGTAAATTTCTTGGTATTTGCACTGGATTTGATCCCTCTGTTTTGGATCATAGTGTTGGTAGGGCCTGTTTTCAAACCTTATGATTAATTTTTATTCTTTGTGAATCCTTGAATAGCATAAATTAAACCAGAACTTTTTAAAATATCTCCATTTATTAACTGGCAGCTGCAAGTTCTGATTAAGTTATTTTCCTTTAGGAAAAAAGAAAAAGACAAAACTAAGATTAGTGTTAACTGGTTGAGAATACCAGGATATGAATAATCTGATTTTTCAGATTCTGTTTCTATGCAACAATCCCCTTCAGCACAGCCTGCTTCTTCCTTTGATTTGCACATCTTGCCCAGTTTTGCATCTTTGCCTCCTTGATTGTTTTCTGTTCATGTCAGTTTGTGAAATCAAATCCCATTTTTGAATTGTCTTTTCTGTTTTGATGTATGTATCATTTTCACAACTCTTCACAATGTTCTTCAGCCTCTTTTGTGATGGATCCTGAATGACATTTTGCCTTCTTTGTGGTATTTTTTTTAATTGTGCTGTTTCCTCTTTCTCTCTTCTTGTTGGGCAGCCATAAGATGCTTATCTCCTTTCAAACTCAGGTTTCCCTTTTTGATTTCCTAAGTGGTGTTGAGCTGTTTATAATTTCTTACATGGGAAGAAAGGCTGGTGACAGCATCTACATATGCAGCCTGTTTCTGTGCAGTGCTGTATGCTGAGCTGTGTGACTCTCTGACTCTGTTCTAACCTCTTGTGAATCTTTAGCCTTTGTAAATTACTGACATTTTCTGAATTGATATTTACACTTTCCTGCTCAAGGACGTTTGTTAATACTGGTGCTAAACTGTTACATGTGGTAGAGCTGCATTGTATTTCTTTTTTTTTTTCTCCAGACCTTTTCAGATTAATGCAACTGTTCCTAAAACGTTGTCCTTTGCAGTTAACACATGACTGAATACATTGTTGGAAGCTAAAACTTAGGAAAATCAATTGGTAGAGAAAGATGTGCAGGTCATGTTCTTGACTGTTTCTAACCTACTTTTATGAATAAGGAATTACACTGAACTGCAGAAGGGTCTTTTACATGAAGTAGCATAATACTGTTATATGATGCAATATAATCTGTTAATATATCTTTACTATTTTCTTTGCCCTCTATAAATACCACTTGCAGTGAATCTGCTTCTAAGCTCCCCTAAAAAATAGGCATTATAAATAAACTTATTTTCTAGCTGATAGTGACCTTGCATTCTTTCCTTGCTGAAGTTTGGTAACAGTTTGTGGCAAGAGACCTTTACTAGCTACATGAGGAAGAAATACATTAATTATATAACATTAATGAATATATATAAGTAGTTATATAATTATATATTAACAAATATAGTAGCTTGAATGTTCCTCACTTGCTGTCAGAGGATAACATGCTGCATTTCTTTTCTAGCTAAATTCTTACCTTTCATATTTGCTTCAGTCTAATCAGACAAAAGGATCTGTAGCCATTTCTTGCAGAAATTAGGGAGATTGGTTTTCTTTGCTTGGGGTTCTGTGACTGTAGCTCCTTTTCTGCTTTTTGGAAAAAACTCTCTGCAAAGAGAAGTATTCTTATTCATTTCTAAAGCTTACTTACAGCATTGCTGAAGTGTAATAGTAGGAAACTGATCTAATGGTTATTGGGTTTTTTCCTGCCTGTAGGGTTCAGGCTTTTAGACTTAAATGTCTTCTTGGTACAAGCCAATCTAGACGTTCAGAAACTTCAGAAGACTGAGCCATCCTTATATTTATTCAGTTTTTGTATTTGGAGTATCACAACTCATATTTTTAAGAGGTAACTTTTGATTCTACAGATACTGATAGCCTTTGGGTTTTTGAAGATTACTCAAAAAGAAGTTTAAATTTGCATGGTAACAAGTCCTATACCTTAAGTGACTGTGATTTCCACAATCTACTAAACATGATTGAAAAACAGTGCAGAGAAAAGAAAGCCTGTATTTAACACTCCTCATCAATCCAGTGGCAAGAGTGCTTGACTTGGAATTATTACAGATCATATAATTCTTTGACTGTTAATTTTGGAGGGATATTGAAACACCAGTTAACTTGGCAGAGTTTTTACAGGGATTTGTCTATGGAGTTGTTTGCTGAAGCTCCCTGGGTTTTTTTTGTTTGTTTGGGTTTTTTTGTTTTATAGTCACTTGAAATGCTGACAATTAAATTGGCCTAATTAAAAGCAGCCTCATGAGAATATAGATAGCAAATTATATTTCAATATAGCTTTAGGTCAAGTTGATATCTTCTTTAAAGTAGTTGTTCTGTTCCTGTTTATATGTAGGTCAGCCAGTGATGAAGTTATTTCTTTGTGTTGGATTGGAAGTTTACTGTTTTCTGGGAAAAAATTGTTTTATCTTCAAATTATTGTGGAGAACGAGAGAAGCTGGAAAAGCTTTAATTACCTACTGAGTATTTAACCTGCAAAAAATGAATGTTTTGACTCTTTTGGGTAGTTTTGTCTTTCTTCATTTGACAGAGTATGATATATTAAATAACAGCTTGAGTACAGTATTAATTTCTGGTGAAAATTGTGGGGTTTTGATGTTTCTCCAGGTTCTTGGTGATACTTGCATCTTTTGGGCTAATGTTTTGAATGAACTTTTGTTCCTTTGTTCTCTGTGTTACTTTACTTTTCCAAATCTGAAGTTGTTCTTTCGCATAAACGTGACACAATTTACTGTTTGCAGTTGCTTGGATTTTCTGTGTTCATATTCACCAGCAAAGGGGGAGGAAATCTTTCCTATTATTGAAGTGATTAAATTGGACAGCATAAATGTCTGATATCCAGTTTATATCCATCAGTGTCCCAAAAGACAAGATCATTGTGATATACTTTGGGTTTTTGTTTCTCTTTAATATCTTGTTAAATGTAAGTGAATGTAATTTCTTTGTTGAGATGTTGACTCAACTCTGAAAATCCCTCAGGACACCTCAGTCACTTGATAAAGTTTTCAGTTGCATTTTATGCTGTCTCCTTCCTCAGATACTCTTTAGATAAGCTTTTGCACTCTATACTTCCAAAGCTGCCTTCTTTGAAATGCTCTCTGAAGCTCTTCAGCTCTACTTTCGTTATACATAAAGATTTGTGGTTTGTTTCAGGTTTGTAGGTTTTTTGGGTTTTTTTGTAACTTGTCATTGATGTGTCTGTTCTCTTGCAGTCTATTGTATTTTCTACCTTGTTTTGTACTTTGATTATAAATTTTCTGGACAGTATGATCTTGGTTTTAATTTTTACTAGTGTGGGGTTAGTCTGTGTAACAGCACAGACATGGGGTGGATTGATGGAGAAACTTCACTGCAGTTGTCTTTAAAGCTGCAAAGGACAGCTGCCATGGTCTTTTCTTTAGCTAAGGGAATTGAATAAACTTCAGTTTGTGTGGTAAACCTAGAGAGAAGTTTTGAAGGTGAAACTTGTGTATTAACCTAAGTGGAACTAATAAATTATTATCTTGTAAATTTTTTGTGACTCCTCCAGAAGCAGTGGAGAGGCAACCTGTTAATCCCAAAGACTTCCCATTGTGAACTCTTAATTGCATCAATTTAGTGGTGGCAGAATTTTATTGTTGCCCTACTAAAGGTTGTGTTGCTTCAGAATCCTTCTGGGAAACTGCTTTCCATGGCTTATTATTATTATTATTATAAATAATAATTTATATTATTACTTCATTATTCATTTATGTACTTTAAATTACAGGGTTCTGAGAATTTTTGAGAGTGATGCAAGCTTTAGAAATGTGAGCTTTGAAGTGATTGGATAAGCAGATTGGGTTGTTGCCACTAAAGAGTAGCAGCTGGGGACTGCCAAAAATGAAATTGTGAAATGTACCTTAGCTCATAAAGTTAACACTTCGGTTCCTGTTACTGCTTTTCTCTCAAGTTTCATTTACAGATTGCAAAGTTTTTGCAATGAGAGATCTTACTGCTTTCTGTGGTTTCTTATACGTGAGGTTTTGCTTTTCTCTTTCAAATAACAAGATTAATTTTAGTTAATTGTTAGTTTTCTAAATGTGGCACAATCTATTCTCTGCCTTACCTAGTTTTAAAAACTCACTATGTTTCTAGCACTGTTTATTATCTATCTGACGTACTGCAAGCTCTGTTAGGAAGATCATAAAATGGAGTAGAAAATGTAAATGGTCTCACATATTACAGATGGAATAATTGAATTAAGTTTATAGTAATCTAGTTATCCTTTAGGTTTTTATTATGTCTACATCAAACATGTGTGAGATGATATGGAGAAATACATACATACCTAGTAAATTATATTATCAGTGTACACTCTGACCTCATGGCTTCTTTTGTCCTCCAAATTCAGGGAAAGGACTTGGCAGTAAAACTGCTTTCATCTTTGGTCATTCTTTCTTCTTAAGCAATTTAACAAACTGCTCTGTGTTGTTTCTGCTGGGTCTGTATGTCTCATTCTGTCTTGGGTGACTTGTTTTTGGGGGGGTGATGCTGCAGGTGAGTAATTATTGTTTGTGTCTGCATGTACAGATCTATGATTAAATCAAGTACTTTAATCATACCTTCAAGACCATGCAAGTCTCAATTTTTACTGGAAGCTGAGCAAGTGTAACTGAGTTCAAATAGGGAATGCTATGGGATTGATATATATGAATATATATCATATAATCCCTGCTTTAAGTGGACAAACTGTATAAATTGCTTTTCAATCTTGAACACTTGAAATTCAAAATGCTAAAATTTAAAGTGAGTGTTTTTATCCTATTTGAATAGATGCACTTTTTATTATGTTTCCCTTAATGAAGCTAAGTGATCTATTAAAGGCTGAATCCTCTTACAAATTATGCTGTGGATTCCTGTAGTTTTTCTGTCTGGTAGAGGCTTTGGCAACAGGAGCCATCTCTAATTTCAGGTTTGCTTTATGCTTCGTTGGTTTAGGGCTTCCCTATGACATCCTAGAATAGTTACTGGACTGTGATGGCCTTAAGCCATTAATATCTCACATTGGAGGAGACCCGTGGACAGTGAAGGATTTAAATAAAGCATAGCAGAAGTTACTGGCCAACTGCCAGCCAGGGGACAAGTGGCTTCCCTTAAAATGACTGATGAAGCTTGAGCAGAGACATGACTGGATTAGATGGTGACTAAGGAGTAAACTGTGGGCTTTTCCTAAGAATTGGACAGTTTTTCTTGCCTCCTATATCCAGAAAGGGGATGTGATAGAACCTGACATACATGCAAGAGGGGAGAGTCTTCTAAGGAGTCGTCGCTTTGTTATGAGCAAATGGTGTAAATGTGTCCAAAATAAGTTTATTTGTTTGGTTTTTAATAAGACTTCCTTTTTTGAATGTGGCAAAGGGAATTATAACACTTGGCATACTTGAAAGAAGCAATGTCAGAGTGCTGTAACAGCTTTAACCTGACTTGATCTCTACTGTAATCCCAAATCCACCAATCCCCTTTGCCTCGGTTCATTATCTCTGATGTCTGCAATTTAAATATGTTGAAGAATTAGGTATTAATCTTTTTTTGAGTTCCTTCAGTACTGAAGGTCACAGAGTATTTTCTTTAGAGGCGGGGTTGAAAGTTTAGGCTGCTTTGGGGGTAACACATTTAAAACTTGAAATCATCTTTCAGAGGTAAGTTAAAAGAAGCTGTGTTTGGTTTTGTGGTTTTGTTACAGCCTTCCTTGTTTGCTGTTGATTAGTATTCAGGTGAAATATTGAGTTACAATATTAACAACAGCTGTAAGACCTGCCTTTTGAACCTTCATGGGTTCACCTTTAAGATCATACATAAAAATTGAGCACTGATACAAGTTCAGTTGTTTATCAGATTTCTGGTAAACTTTACAAGAAATTTCACTCAAAGTGTTCACTAAAGTATAACTATAAAATTTCAAGGGATGATGATTGGCAGATGTAGGGGAGAACATAGTTTATGCTGTAGTGTCTAAATGGAAATTATGTCCAAACATGAAGGTGGAATGGAAGAGTGTGGCTGGCTTATGTCACTGGTTTTAAACTGCTGGCTGGAATTGTAACAGTTGTGGCTGTGTTATGCTAGGTAGTTGTACCCTCTTGGAAATTGTGCCTGCCATAAAATGGCAAATGCCTCTACCTATTTAAAGGAAACCTTAAATTAATTGGACAGCAATGTGTGAACTAAATATAATTTTAAGATTTCATTTTAATCCCATATGAGACATGTAGGTTTTTCCAGCTCTTCTAGACTTTTTTTTTTTCCAAAGAGAAAAGATTATTAGACTTCTAAAGCATTTGCCACATCATTTATTATATTATCTGGGCCATTAAAAATGTGCTTCTTGGTTTTTCAACTTATGTAGAACCAACTTGGGAATAATACTTGTTTGTGAATATATCCCATTTATCTCTATATACTTAGGGAACTGTTTATAGCTCAAAGGAAGGTACAAAATAATCAAAGAATTGTTAAAGTTGGAAGAGAACTCCAAGATCCTCAAGTCCAATTTCTGAGTGATTACTCTTGTGCCCACTAAACTGGAAAAGTGGCATGTCCACTTGATTTTTTGAACACTGCCTGGGTTGGTGACCCCACCACACCCCTGGGCAGCCTGTTCCAATATTTAACCACTCTTTTGGTGAAGAAATTTTTCCAACATGAACCTCCCTGGTACAACTTGAGGCAGTTTCTCCTCATCCTTTTCCTGGTTGTTTGGGAGCAGAGCCTGAACCCCACCTGGCTGCAGCCTTCTTTCAGGGAGTTGTGATGAGATCAAGTCACCTCTGAACCTCCTTTTGTCCCCAGCTAAACATCCCCCGCTCCCTCAGCTGCTTCTCATGAGATTTATGTTCCAAACCTTCTCTGGACTTGCTCCAGTACCTCAGTGTCTTTTTGAAGTGAGGGGCCCAGAACTGGATATAGTTTTGAGGTGTCACTAGTGCCAAGTACAGGGGAGGAATGTCATTCCTGATCCTGCTGGCCACACTATTCCTGATCAGCCAGGATGCCATTGGCCTTCTTGGCCACCTGGGCACACACTGGCTTGTGTTCAGCTGCTGTCAGTCAACACCACCATGTAATTTTCTGCTGGGCCACTTTCCAGCTACTTTTCCCCTAAGCTGTGGTGCTGTCTGGGGTTGTGACCCAAGGGCAGGACCTGGCACTTCACCTTGCTGAACTCACACCATTGGCCTTGGCCCATGGATCCAGCCTGTCCAGGTTCCTCTGCAGAGCCTTCCTGCTCTCCAGCAGGACAAAACTCCCATAGTGTCATCTGCAGAGTGGCTGAGAGTACCCTCCATCCTCTTGTGCACATCACTGACAAAGGTATTAAACATGACCTGCTCCAAAACTGAGCCCTGGGGAGCTGGTGACAGGCTTCCAGCTGAATTCACCACCACTCTTGGCTTGGCCATCCAGGGAGTTTTTTTACCCAGTGAACTCCTGGCCCATCTGAGCCATGCACACAGTTCCTCCAAGAGAGTACGGTGGGAGACAAGTGTCACTTTCCTAAAGTGCAGGTAAATGACATCCACACCTTGCCATGGAAGGGGAATGAGGTTGGTCAAGCAGGGCCTGCCTTGCATGAACCCCGACTAGGACTGATAGAGACACTGATTGCTCTGGTTCTCCTGCATGCACTGTGTGATTACAGCCAAGATAATCTAAATACCAACATGTGAGGTTAGTTCATAAATTTCATAGTTTGCTTTTGTAGCTATATCTTCAGGGGTCCAGGAGAAAATAACTATAATATATTGCTGCAATATGCATCTTGTTGCTGGTTGACTAAAGAATTGAAGAAACAGGTGGTGGATACTCTTCCATAAAAATACTCTTCATTCTTTTGCATTGAAAGATTTATTTGGTAAAGAAGTACCATAGTGGATTTCTTCCATGATTTGTGTCATTCTGTGAATTCAATATATGTTGCTAGGTCTAGCTGTTAGAGTTGTGTTCATAATAAGAGTTACTGATTTTAATGGCAGGTTTTACTCAGAGAAGTGCAACTCTTACATACCAGTGGAATGCCGAAATCCTTTACTGTGACACTGATACCATTATTGCTGCTTCTCTTTTTCCTTGTCTTTTCTTTCCTTATTTACTTTACTTGACTTGACTTTTCTGTATAACCTATAAGAATTCATTGCTTGTTTGTATCCTCTTTAATTCCATCTGTTGCACATGTGGACAACTGAAGGCTCACACCAAAAGGTATCAAGATGCCCAGATTTGACAATCCAGTGCCAGAAAATATATTGGATTTTTGGATAGCCAAGGTAATGGCTATGAAATGGACTTTGGTTGTAACAATGAACAGAACGAACATAAGCAGAGCTGAGGTGGTGAAAATTGTAGTGCAGTCATGAAGGCTCAGTGAATTGTCAAATAAACTTGAGGTGGATTCAGCTTGGAAGTCTTGGATTTTAAACTGCTGACATACTGTCATAGCTTCAGGGTAGATTGGATTTGTTAGTGACCTGAAAACATAATGCAAGATTGATGGATGTAGTCCAGCTTACTGCTAGCAGATACTTAATTTTTGAACTTATTGAATGTGAGGTGGGTGTCACCTCACATGGATTTTTATGTATTTCTTTAATTCCTTCTTTTAGACATGATCTTACAAAACAGCCTGAGAATTTGGCTTTAACAGTGAAACTGTCACTGCTCTTAAATTGCTTGAACTTTCACAAGCCTTCTTATTCAATATCTTCTAATTACTTGGCTTTGCTTAATTTTTGCATCGCAAAATGAACATTAATGTGAACGTAAGGACCTCAGAAGTAGATTTATTTTCTTTGAGTAGAGGTCTTGTGTTGGAGAACTGCTAATTCGAGAAGGAAATATTCAGGAGAGTTGCACTCTCTGCCTGGAATACTTCTAAGCAAAGCAGGTACTTAGGTGCTTTGTATAAAACAATGCAGAAGTCACCAGGTTGTTTTAAATGTTACTTTCTAAATTTTGGCATAGTCTGCTCTGTTACCAGTTCCTCAGTTAAGTCTTGTTTTCAGGTAACTATGTTTGGGTATTCAAATTTTAGGCAGATTTGTATACTGCCTGCATTAAAAAGCCTAAAAGGTGACTTAATTACTCCAAGTCAAAACACAAATGCCAAGTTCCCTGGTGATCTTATCTATAACATTTCCTTTACAAGTTTCCTTTTGCAGTGTATAAATTGGATATTCTTGTTAAATAGAAGATAATCAGTGATGTATTTTTCTTGATCATGGACTCCTCTTGGACTGACATAAGATTTTTGTGTTGAGTAGTTTGTTCAAGGCTTTTTGATTTTTTTTCTTCTCACGGAATTTAACAAAAAAGGCCAAGTATAAGTATATTCATACTCTTTCTGAACAGGGTAAATTAAAATATTTTTCTTGCTTTTCTTGTTTTAAGTTGTGTTTTTTGTGGTGTCTACAGAAACGTTGTGTATGTCTTTCATCTACGCTCTGGTAAACTCCTTTTAGTGCTTAATTCTCTTGTAAATTCCATATAAAATGTAAAAATTACAACAGGTGAGATCTTGCATATTTTTGTGACTGACATTTAATTCAGAAATTCAAATAATAAAGTGGCTTAAAACTTCCTGGGCTTTGTGTGAAATTTATTTTAAACCACTGTAGGTGTGTCTCTGTGGCATGTTCTATTCATGCAGAAGTTTTTAGAGCCTTCAGAACACATACCATAATTTTTAATTTGCCTACTTGCCTGCTGTTTTCTGATGAGGACTACCAACCTCTGACAGCCAAAGCTCTAGTAATTTGTTAAACAGCGATCATTTAAAAAAACCCCACCAAATCAAACTTCTTTTCATCAAGCAGTTCTTCATTGTTAAAGCTTTATGAAAGTGACAATACGTGGAAAATGGGCTCGAAGGAGGAGGAAGAACTCTCTGCAACAGGTAATTGTCATCAATCATTAATTCTGGTGGTATGGAGAGGAATGAGGAAAGACAGAGAAGCATTTTTTGTGTTTGTGGAACAGGGAGAGGGATATTACATGTGGGCTCTTAAATGCGAGCTGCCAGCTGCTTCCATCTTTCTTTTTAATGCTCCCATTCTTCTGAGTTGTAGTAGTGGATGATGGAAAACAGCTTTTTGTGTAACTTAAGAATGGAAGTTGGCTCTCTTGATAATGCATAGTTCTGGTCCCCAGCTGGCATGCCCACTGAAGTTTCTTGCTTTTGCTAACAGTGGTAATTGGTAGTGTAGAAGGTACAGGAGCAGATGCAAGGAGCACAGCAATACAGTGTGTTGCCAGCACCCCAAGGGGTGCCCTTGCATCAAAACCACAAATGCAGGAACACCTAGTGCAGAGGTGGAACAGCCAGTGCTGTGACAAGGCAGTTTGTGTATTCAAGGCAATTTACAGGGATGAACATCCTACACTGCTTTTGTATGCTGCTGCAGAAGGCAGTAAATCTTGGACAACTACTCCTGTACATGTACTAAATAGATCAGGAGACCACTCTTGCCCCTTGTTGAATTAACTGCCTGCCTGTGGAAACAAATCAGAATCTTTGAAAGAACCTAATGTTTTAAACAGTCCGGGAATTAATTTTCGTTTGTGGTGACTCACACACCCCACACCTCCTTTGGAGGACTAAATTTGAGATTAGTCCCAAGGTGAAATTGCGGCCTGCTGGCATTAAAACATATTTTCTGCTTTTATAAAAGCAGAAAACTAATTGAGGGCTGATGCTGTAATTTAGCTCTCTGAACTATTTACAAAAAGATGCACACCATGCAGAAAAGTAATGCATAATCAGATTTAGGAACAGTGTTCAACTAATATATGCTGAAAACTGCTTTGCAGGATGATATCTGTGTACAAGCTGTTTTGTATAAACAATTGCAGCTAAGAATTGAAATTCTGTTACTAATTTTGCTAATTGCTAATTTCCTTTTTTATTTTCCATCCACAGATCTTCATGTCTTTCACTGAGAGGAAGCTTGTCAAGATAATTGCTTTAACTATTGTACCTTGGAGCAGCATGTACAAAACTGATCTTAAGAAGAAACAGTGATTAGTATTTGAAATAATTGCTGGGGGGGAAAATGAAGAAGGGTTTTTCTTATAATTTACAGAAGATATAATGACTTAAGTCCATTAAGAGGTTTTTCTTACCTAGTAAAAAGGCACAGCTGCTGAAAGGAGAAAAGAATGCTTAGTAGAAAATTGCAAAACCCACTTTTGTTCTTAAAGGAACACATTACGTGTCATGTCAGCTCCTTTAGTGATGTGTTTTGACTTCTCTCTAGGAAACTGGTATTTCTGCAGTATTCAGAATTGGGTCAACCTTCTGTTAGCAGATTTTGGACTTTTCCTTTACCTGTAATTATTTCTGTCAACAAGTCATGATTTTGTGGCTGTTTAACTGGGGATTAGCTTGTAGGCTTCTGATAGCATTGAAGAAAATTTCAAGACTATTTGAAAAGGATCAGGGTATTCAGAGCATCTGTAGTATTTCAGCTGCTTTTTAAAACTACTGGTGCTGCTTGAGAGAGAGTTCCAGCAGTCTGGTAGCAATACCCAGATGCAGCTGAGGAAGGCATGTTTTATATTGGGTGTAGGTGCCAAGTAAATCTCTTGATTTACTGACTCTGTAAAAGCTGCATTTCTTCAACAAACTGTGTGTCACTGTGTTTCTAAATGTGCTGATATGGTATATGTGAGCAGATACTCTCACTTTTCGTGAGGTATGCTAAATATATATCTGGCAGGAAACACTAAAATTGACCATCTTATGCTGTGTCAGAACCTTGTTAGTCTACAGATGCATTTGTATAAATGAACTTTTCTATCACAGATGAAATTACGTCTTTGGAGTTTCACACTGGCTTTGGTCTTTATAGATTAGTATAATTTAAAACTATAAAGTATAAATGGAGTGCTATTTTAATGAATAAGGGGTATAATTATAGTGATCTTTAGCAGTAATTCAAATTTTCTGTTAGTGCACTCAGTCACAAAGGATATTTTTTTAGCGTTCTTTAGAATGCTTCCTTGTCTGGTTGTTAAAATTAGGTTAATTCTTTGCATTAAAACTGTACAGATGAAAATATGTATCCAGTTTCTTTCCCTTTTTTTAAAGGGTTTGATACTTAGTGTTGTCTCATAGCTGTGCTTCCCTTCCTGCTTTTTTTCTAAAGATATGAATGTGGATATAGCTTTAAACCTTCCATTTTACTTCCTGCCTGCCTATTCTTAAACAATCCTTACTTCTTAAGCAACAAGAATATTCAGTCTACTTGGTGCTTGTGTTTCAGGGTTTCTCTCCTGTCTCACAGCATATACATGAAATACTGATTGTATTTGGGAACAAGTGCGCAACCTTCTTGTACTGCTGCTCGTGGAATATGATAAAAAATCCCTGCTTCTGAGACCAAATCATTCCTCTTAATCTCTGAAGATGAAGGTTTTGGTAGAGAGCGCCATCCTTGTGTTTGTTCAGGTCACAGCAGTGCAAACAGAAGTTTTAGCATGAGTAGTTCAACTGTTTATTTGCACCAAACCTCCCCCCCATCAACATCCTTTTAAGTCTAACAAGAATTTTTGATTCTCCTGTGAAGATAAATATTCAACGCATCAGTAGCAGGTAACTACTTTTTGAAATACTTAAGTACTGTTTGAAAAATGTTGAATCATCATGTTATTTTTACATTGTCATTTACTGGATTTTTCTACCTTTTTAGGTATCCAAGATCCAGTCCTGGATAGGTAAGTATTCTGAACATTTTTTTTTAGCAGTAACTTTTTCAAAGAAAAGCTAAGCTGAAGTTTATTCACTTTTTTCTCTGATCTCCAAATATTTTTTTAGGCTACTCCGTTTAGATAACTTGCTTATGACTTAGCATGTGCATCTAAATGCATAGTAGGGCTCCTTATAAAATATTACACTTACTCAATTCATGAACTGAAAACAGTTACTCCCATTTTTTTCATTTTGTCCTGCTCAGTTTTCAGAAGCATTTTATGTGTATTTAGGCAGATTGATTTTGGTAGCCTGTACCAGAAATTAATTTTCTCCCAAGACCTGAACAAGGATGTAAATGCCCAGAACAGTAGTAGTTAAGATTGTATATTTGTGTGCATGTGCATAAATGCACTGGTTTTAATTCAACTTTCTCCTTTAATTTGCAGCCTTCCAGTCTGGTGTTTTTCTTGCCTCTTCATGACCTCGTGTCTTGAGCAGCCTAGCTGGATCCCCTGGTTCCTGTTTCTTCTTGTTTTCAAAATTCTGCTTTCTCCCGTTTTTAGATTCCCTACCCTTTTATATTCATATGCATACACTGGCCTTTTGCTACCTGTTTTGGTCTTTGCTGTTTATCCTAAGACTTTGGTTGGGTTCCATGCCATATTTTCCACGTGGCACTGCTCTTCTGGATTCCCTGCCACAGTGCAATTAGTTTGTGGAAGAACATCCCTGATGTGCTTTTGAGGTTTTAGTGGCCTGATGGTCTTCATCTACATTTCTGTTCTGCTTTGTCTTGCTCTAAGTAGACTTCGGAGAAGATATGAAGGCTGTACCTTTTGCTGCCCTACTTAGAAAGCAAATGCGTGAACATTTTTTTAAAGAAGCAAGAGGGCTTGTAGACTGTGGGGGATGAGCAAAATGAAAGTGTTCGTGAGATAAAAAAATGCAAACAACTCCCCTCAACGCCACCACCACATCTCCTCTTGGACATGTTTAGATTTGTGAGGTGTTTGTTCTGCCCCTTTCTGCTCTAATTAGGAAATGCAATCATGTTTTATCTTCTAGGCTAAATGTAGTTCTTCTTTTCGCCCCTCTTCTGTCAAGTAATCTCTCTATTTCTGTTCAGTTTTTTATCATTTTGATGAGCCTTCCTTTGCAAGTGCTCAGTTCTGGAATCCCTTAATGCTCCACTCCGTAAGAGAATTGCTGCTGAATAGAATGTCTTTAGACTCATCTGAAATATGTTTTGTTTTCTTGGGTAACACACTCCCTTAAAAACATTGGTTTTGGAAGTGGTTATGCATCTCTTCAGTTATCTGGCTCCTCCTTTGCTAATGGATTCAGAAAAGTCATTAAGCATGTGCGTATTGTGATCTCTGGCTCAAAGTGAGGCATTTGGGGGAAAATACCAAGTTTTGGTGGTTTTTGGCGTTCCTATTGCAGTAGTTCATGTTGATTTCCATGTGTGCAAATTTAAAGTGTTGATACCCTCCAAGTTTTAAGTTTTTTGTGCTATTACTGTGTTGTGTAGCAAGGATTTAAAGTTTGACTTTCCATTCAGTTATAAAGCAGGAACATATTAGCATAGTACATTACAAAAATATTTAAATGTAAAGCTGTTATGTCTGAGTTTCTGGTCGTGTAAAACTCTTCTTTTGCATAATTCTTGCTATATGAATCCTTTTTTGGGGGGAATGGGCAGGTGGTTGAGGGAAGAAAACTTGATACAGTTTTCTTATGCAAACTGAATAAGATTTGTCATCGGAATTCATAAGGACATGGCTGTTTCTGCATACGAAATAAAATGGTAAAGCAGGTTTTGTGAAGTTTTGAAATTAAGTACTTCTAACTTGAAAAGTAGCATTTGCTCAATATATAAGTAGTGAGTTTGTTTTTCTGAGTTTAGAATACGGGATTGAAGTTTTTGTCATAATTATGTGAACTGACATTTTCATGGGAATTCTCATTTAAAGAGACCTCTTAATGGTTTTGTATTTCTTTGTGTGTTTTGGTAACATAAATCTATCCAAATAAAACACTCTTTATGATTGTTCGGGCTGAAATATATATTTTTAAATAACAATGTAACTTGTCTTGCCTGAGATTTTTTACAGTGCTGAACTTTAAATAGTTCCTCAAAGCTAATTTGGGAGTAATCGCAACTTTGTTCTTTTTTTCTTGTTGTGTTTCAGGGAAATGAGGCAAGCTACCCTTTGGAAATGTGCTCGCACTGTAAGTTTGTTTTAATTGCTACACTGTATTGTTAAAGTAGTGAATTTTGTTTGGGGGTTGATATGTACACTTTCCATGAATGTTATGCCGTTTATATACTAACTGAGAGAATAAAATTAAAAGGTTAAAAATTACCTTTGGAGATAATACAGCTTATGCTGTTAGATTGTAAAATCAAAAATCAGTCCATCTTTAAAACAAAAGTCTCTTAAAGTTTTGAGGGTTTTCTTTGAGACTTCCATTAGAATATAAAAAAAACTTACACTCTTGGTGTGTGTAAGGTGAAGTGTTCAGCCCATGAGGCTTTTCCTTCAGTCCTGATGCCAGTTCCTCAGGGATGTGGAGCAGCTCCTAGTGCAGTCTGTACTGTGTTAGGAGTGAAGCATCTTGCTTAAACTGGCTTTGTGCCCTCCGAGGAAGGAGAGGTTGAGGGTAAATGAGCTCTTTTTTCCCCTGTGTGTGCTTGCAGCCAAGCAGTTAGGTGAGAACTCACTTGGTGTTTCTTGCTTTTGGCTATGTGAGAATAAAATCCATTGCTCCATCTCATGGGGTTAGTCTACCCTGTAAAAATGACAAAGTATTTTTTTGCTTAAAGCTGACCAAAGAAAGGATTGTCTTGTGAAATAGTCTTTGTGGTGTTTTGCTAAGTGTACCTATTCTTAGTTGCTTTTTCTATTGAATGATTTTCTTCAGCCCTAAAGTGTGTGCAGTGTGTATGTGTCTTCTGAAGCACTTGATAAAATTCCTTCTCTTGGGTGAATCAGATCTTGTTTTTAAGAGAGGAACTGTTTTCTACATCTCTTTCATAGTGCTTGTCATGTGCTTGTGCTGGCCTTTGGCTCTTGTAACTGAAACTGTCATAGAAAATAATTGGTCATGGAGAAATCTTTGTCTAAATGTGTTTTTCCAGAGAAATGAGGCTTTAGCTGGTCATTTGGAAGTCCTCTGTGCCTAAAAGGAACATCTACATGGATTCTGATTTGAGTCATAAGTTTGCAAACGCTTGAGAATATAAAGCACAGCAGTGCAATGCTCTCAGTATATTCTGTTACGTGCAAATGTATGCTTGGAATTTTTGTATTTGATGAAGACTTCAGTAGTGTTTTCCTGAATTATATATATCTCTCAATCTTACATTACTGCTCCATTGGCCAGTGTTTTGTTAAAAAGAATCATTTTTTAGCTAGGTTTTAGCATTAGGTTTTTTAGTATTTATTCACATCAATGTCAGTGTGTTACCATCCTTCACTTCTGATTCTAGGATAAGCTATATTCATTGATAGCAATAAAGGTTTATTATTGAATTTTCTTGCAGACAAAGTGAGAATTTTCACATTATATTCTGTGGTTAAACTATGTTTAGGCTGTTGTTGAAATGTGAGGTTTTGCATGATTAAAGCTTTTTCTCTGCTCTGATGGCCTTTCTCAGAGCAGGTCAGCTGGGCAACATAACTATACGCACTGGAAAAATGGAATTATCACTGTCCCTTTGCTTGGATGGGCCCAACCACTGCAATGACAGTGCTGTGCTTAAAGATCCTGCTGCCTCAGTATTCTAAAAGCCACGGGTTTTGGGCACAGATGTGCACAGCTGCATGTGTGGAAACAAATCCACCAAGTGGGTATTCACATTGTTCTTCAAATGTTCATTGTTCCTGCTGCTTCCCAGAAATGGTCACTGACGGGTCTAAAGCTTTCAAGGCAAGGCCAGACAGTGTCTTTGAAGATCTGGATTTTGAATTTTTGCCTTTTGGAGTTTGCCAGTTAGTAATAAGGAATTCTGTTTGCATGGAGGCATTGGGTCATAACCTCTGCTTGCTGCTACAGTTGCTGCTTTGGTGTCTCATAAGAACAATTTTGTGTTAAAGTTGGCAGAAGGAAATTCAGGATACGATGGAGAGGATGCACACCATTAAATAGTCAAGTGTATTTTTTAAATCTTTCATTTTAGAACATTAGTTCTTCTCAGTGGATGAGTTAGTGTTGTTGGATTCCTTAAAGTGGTTTAGTTTTGTTTCTCACCTGTGCTGTGCCAGAAATTACTGAAAACCTACCATTGCTTTCCATGGTGAAAATTCAATGTCAGCCAGAATCTGTCAAATTATCCATAAGAAAATTCTATCACAGCAAAAAGATGTAGAGAAAACTATTTCGTAATGAAGAATAGTTTATAGCGTAGTATTTTTAATATAAACACTCTTTTGTAGAGTGTTTAGATTTTAGGATAAGAAGACTAGTATCTCTTTCCTAACTCAGGGAATTGTAATTGACACATCTGAAGTCATGAAAAGGATTAGGCCAGCTGTGTGTAAGCATATACAAGACAAGTGGTTGAGTGTGTTCTCAAGGGCGTCATCTTTTTGAAATCTGATCTCCAAAACTGAAATGGCTGACCTGGTTGCTGCTCTGAAACACTATATTTGTGAATCAGATGAGACTGTAGGTAGAGGTGCGAGTTTTGCTGAAGGTCTGTTTTATTTTGAGATCTCTGCAATACGTTCTTCTGAGGGGAAGAGCAGTCTGGAAACATTTAAGGTTCATTTCAGAACATGTTTGATTTACAGAATTTCTCCTAACACCTTAGCAGTGTTCTTGTCCATAATGATTTCATATTTGAAAAATTAGTGGAAATGGGACTCTCTGTGACCGTGCTCTGGTCTGGCTTTTGTTAGTTAAACCTTTGAGCCAGTATTCTAAAAGTATCTGATGTCAGAAGTGCTCAGCACCTGATTGCTGAGGGATGCTCAGCTTTCCTAAGGTCTTTACCCTTTGCAGATGCCTGTGTGTTATTTGTGTGCTCTGCAGCAATGGATGGACCATGCTTCTTAATACAGAAGCAATTGTCCTGTTAAAGCATCACTGAATGTAGTGGATTTCAGGAATCTGTAGTTTTAGGGCATTCTTTTCTTTTTGTTTCTCACATTAATTGAAAGTTAGCTATGTACCTTTGTGTTACCTGGAGAAAACAGAATTAATTTTTTTTTCTGAAATTACTGTTTTCAGCATAGAGCACACTGAAATTGGCTTCTAGTAAAGCTTTTTGACTTGCTGCTTGAATAGTTTTTACAATCTTATCTGAGCATCAGTTACATGCATAAGAATTTGAAACAGAATTGTTTTAAAATCTCATGGGTGATCCTCTACTGTGTTGGGGGGAAGTAGTGAGGAACTCAGTAGTGTGGATCAGCATAATAGAAAGTGAGCAACTGGGGGATAAAACTCGTGCACCAAAATGGGAGTGAGGCAAACCATTTGCATGTAGTTTCTTGGAAGCATTTTAACCTGATTCATCATATTTTTAGATGTATGCAGATGAATTCAGGAGATGGAGCAGGTGTTGGCCCTAAGAATTTTAATACATCGATGGAAGAAGAATCTTTAGAAAGTACTGATTGTTCTTTAACAAAAAAATCCTTAGTACCAGAACTACTTAACACCATGCTTTATGTTAATTACAAAGGGAACAAAATTGAAAATGGGTTATGAAATAAACACAAATAATTCTACGTGTTACAGAACAGTGCTGAATTTGATGTTGGTACAGGGGTGCCAACGAAGCGTTTTAAAGAAAAGCACTTCGCAGTTATTATTTCCAGCCAGTTAATAAGTTTGTGAGCTCAGGCATCCGTGCCAAGCTGATGAGATCCTGTCAGATTCTGCTGAGAAGCACAGGAAGCACAGAGCCCCTGTCAGCTGGGGAGCAGAGCGCAAAAAAGGCTCATTTGGATCTTGCTCAGAGTGTGGTGATGAGTCACAGGCAAACTCTGCCTCAAACACTGTAAACAAAGCTCAGTCCTCCTGATCTTCCTCAGTGAAGGTATCACCCTTTTTACACTGCTGTGGACTTGCACTTCCTAGGATTTCCTGGTATTTTTATCTGTCCTGGTCTCCTGAACTGGTCTTCTTAAATTCTGTCTGCTACTGCCACCATCAGTCCTTTGAGCTCAGCTTTCCCTTGATCTGAACTATCTTATGCCTTGCATTTCCAGCAGAAATTAGAGAGTTTCTGTGGGCAGAAAGTTGTTTTGTTTTGGTTTTTGTGTTGTTGTTTTTGTTCGTTTGTTTGTGTGTTTTTGTTTTTCTTTTTCATTTTTTTTGTGTGTGTTTTTTGTTGTTTGTTGTTTTGGGGTTTTTTTGTTTTTGTTTTTTTGTTCAGACACTAAAAATTTAATTCAGTGCTCTATTCTTCAGTGAGTGAATTTCAGGATTTTAAGAAAGTCTGTTGATAAGGGCAAGGAAGATAAAGGCCTTGTAAAAAAGGGGAGCATCCATCTCAGATGGGAACTGTATATGTGCATTCTGGGAGATAATGTCAACAAAAAACGAATAAGATATTCTTGAAATCTGCTGTTCTACATAAATGTATGCTGTTTTCCTTTAAAAAAATCCAAAGGAGAACAAAGAAACAAACATTAAGCCCTGGAAGACCTGCATAGTTTTTAGGTAAATTCAGCACAGGCAGGGAGAGTCACCAGAAATGAAGAAAGAATAGACAGAAGGTATGCAAATCTAAGGCATATTATACTGTGATGTATTCATCCCTTATTTTATATTTGTATTCTTATTTCTTAAAGCTGTTCTATGAAGACAAAGATGCTACTGAAATACAGATTTTTTTTCAAGTGTATAAGCTTTTTAAAATTCAGCTTGTGGGAAAGATTTAAGGATAGGTGAGGTGCCTGCAATATATTTAAGGAAAAATAATAGAATTCTTATATGAAATTCTCATACAGTCAATTACGAACACAGTGATCTCATGTTTTTCCAGATACATTCATTAGGAACAGAGGTTTATGTGCGCATGAACTGTTAAAGAAAATTTTCTTAGTCATGCATTTACTTTGCTTTTTCATTATTTCCTCCTCCAACTATTGTCATTCATCGTGTATCAATTGCCAGAAGCAAAACATTGGAAGAGTTTGCTGTTCGGTCAGCTTTTGGCAGAGGTGCTAATTTTTCTAAGTACTCCCCTTAAGCGTATAACCTCTCTCAGATCTCCAGTGCAGGCAAACCCTTTGCTTGAATGTGTCAAGGTTTGGAATGAGAAATTTGTAATCCCACTTCTAGTAGAAACTGCTGCCAGATATTTGTACCTGACCTGTGCATTGAAGTTGAGCTATGAAATGGGATGTGTGTATATGTGGAGAAAGAATAATTCGGATTTTTCAAGTATCTTTAATTCCATAATTCCGGCAGCTGTTGCTTTGTTACAGTTCAGCAAAACACGAACATTCTTGAGAAATATTCTTTCATGTCTCTGCAACCTCCTCCCCTTCCTGTGATCTGATTCTTATCTTTATCATCCATAATCTTGACCTCCTTGCCTACAATCTTTAAGACAAAACTTAAAAAAAAATTTCTTCTCTTAACACTTGCTAGTTTTTGAATTTAGGAACCTTGTTATCTGCAAATTTGAGGTTGGTTAACCCAGCAGTGGTTCTTGTGCCCAGCAGATGATGGCAGAGCAGCATTGCTTGTTAATAACTGTGTTAATTAACTTGTTAATACTGTGTCCAGTGCATCAGTTTCTGAGTGCCACAAGAAAATGTTCTTTTTATAGTTCATATTGGTAGTTCCTGCTAGAAATATATTAACTCAAGATAAAATACCTTTCTGACAACAGTTTTTCTTTGCATGTCTCTCTGCAATGGCAAAGTTGGTCTTGTCTGTCTTTTGTGCCAGCTTGTGCCAATTTAGGCTGTGTAGCAGTGTGTGAGTGACTTGTATCTGTGGTAATTAGCTCCACTTAATAACAGAACATTGCCAGAACTCTGGGTGCCACTTTGCTCTTCTATTTGTGAAGGAAAAATGGCATGGACTTGAGCTCCCAAACCAGGAAATGGAACAGAAGTAGTGAAATAAGATTTTCTTTAATGCAACCTCTGGCTTGTGAGGAATGATCAGAGGCCTGTAGTCCTGCTTCAGGCAGCTCTGTGTTTCCATCCTGATTTGTGAAAATCTCATTGCTGTGTTTTGGTATTCAAGAGTTTTTTATGTTTTACTTAGAAATGTTACAGAACTTGCAGTTCGTTAACTCATTAGTTTTTGTGGCGAGGGAGAAGAGGTCCAGCTGTGTCAATGCTTCTGTCATTTTTCTCCATTGTGATTTTGTGAAATTGCAGAATTATGAAGTATTTCAGGTTGCTTAGGAGGCTTTAGAACTGACCAAAATGGAAGGATTAATATTTCTATTAATAGTGGAAGTGAGATTCCACTTACCTGGTAAGAACTGACAGTGCATTCTATATACCATAGACAATACTTTCAGTTTGCTGTTTAGTTGTTTTGAAGTGAAGTAATACAGATACAAATTATGTCTATTCATACACTTATTTTACAAGGGGGAATGTGCTTACATAGGTAGTGTGATAACCCACCCTTAATATTTTTATGCTTTTTCAAATGCTTGTGGTTGAGGATTTTTTGAGGTTATCAACTCCTCCTGTGTGAGCTGCAAGTAGAGCTTGCACTAAAAATGAATTTCCCACATTTGCAGCTTGCCGTGGTGCTGTCTTTGCCCAGTAATTGCCCAGTGGCAGGACTGGGAATGAAGATGAGTGGAAGCAAAAGAAGTTTCTGTGTACAGCAGCAAAAATTGGCAAATACCTTCAGTGTATTGGTGAGAAGCAGCATTTCGTGCTGATGGAGCTCAGAAAATTGCCTGTGGAGCTCTGCTTTGCCATTCTTTTTTAATACTGTTTTCTTTTAGTCACATGAGGATGTTCTACATCCAGGTCACTGTACAGTGCTCCATCTCCTGTGTCACCTGGAGGGTTCCTGGGTAGCTGTGCCATGTGCTGCTGCCGCTGCTGTGGTGTTGGACTGTTCAGGGCACACCTCCAGTCATGTTCAAGGCTTCTGGGCTAAAAAGAATATTGCAGTGCAGTGGAGAGGTTAATTATGTGAAATACCACACTGCTTACTAGAAACCGAGGAAAGCAAATTATGTTTGGTGTTACTTTTATAGCTCAAGGGGCAGAATCAGGTCCGTCGTTTTCTGGCACAGCGAAGAGAAGATTATTCTGGGACTGCAGACTGGTTTTTGCCCTTTGCCTCTGCAGTTGCAAGCAGTAACTGAGACTGACTGCAGAATGTCAGAAAATCATCTTGTGCATTTGGACTTCTGTCAGGCTCTCTTTTGTTCTGAAATCCTACGGTCCTGAGGACTCTGTATTTATGTCTCACTGGTTTTAAGACAAGGATAGCAAGGAATTGAAGTTGGTTACTGTTGGCAGAGTATCACGTCTTTGAGTTGGCTACAGTTTCAAAACATCAAGCTCTGTAGGTTTGCTGACCTTGTGTATTAAAAAGGCTCAGAGCTGTTGGGTTTTATGCTGCACTTTTACAAAAGGTTCTAATGTGATGTGAAATCGATCAGGTGGATGGATGTGCCTTGTAGAAGATAAGATACAATTTCTGTTACTATGGAGCAAACACTACTAAACGGAGCTGAGGAACACTGAGGGAACTGCTCATGTTAAGGAGAAGGTTGGTAAGGGGCAGCCTTAGGTTCTGCAAGGTGTGTTTGCTGTGGTTTGCTCTGTGCTGGGCTCCTTCTGGGCTTCCTAAGAACTTCAGTTCCTCCTTTGTAGCTAAAAATGGTGAGCAACATGTGAACAGACTTGGATCTCATAAATAAAGCTGCTGACAGGATGTTTTCAGGTTGTTTCAGGGAATTTTTTCAAGCTTTTCAGCAGTACAGGATTGCTTTTAATTGTTTTTATGGATTCACAGGTTTAGTCTATTCTTGGCATAATCAGATGTGTAAAATAGGGTACTAGGTGTATGCTTTAATTGGGATTTTCTATAAATTTGAAGAGATTAGATGAAGAGAGACTGCTGCTGAATGTGAATCTACTTTAATTTCTGGGACAAAAAAGGCTGTATGCAGGTTGTGGCTACAGGTGTGTCTGAGATGGAGAGGAAAAATTATCTTAGGTCAGTCAGAGGGATGTTTTGAGTAGGTGAGAGAGATAACTGGTTAACCTGCTTAACTTGGACATATTCCAGGAGATCTCATGTTCAATGTGCTGAAGCAGCACTAATTTTGCTAATAACTTGAATGTAATTGTCTTTCTAACATACCTTGTTAGTCTAGAGTAAACATAATGCCAGCTCCTTCAGAGAACACTTGGTCTCTTCCTTAATTTCTTCATAGCTGGTATTTGTAAGAGCTTTCTGACTAAGAACTAGTGAGCTAAGCATCCTCAATCCTCCAAAATGTTGTGTCAGCATGTGGTATTCAGTGAGTCACAAGGCTAATAACTGTATTATGGCAGGTGCAGGGAGAAAAAAAGGTAAGTCTTATTTAAAATAAAATGGTGTTTGTCTTCAGAATTTCATGTTATCTTTATAGGTGTTTAATAGTTGTAGAAAAGTAGGAGAAAATCTTTTAGGAAAGCAAGGAAATGTGCCTTGTGTTTAACTGCCAAGGGTTTACTGAAGCCTTTGAGATTAAGTATGGGGTTGTTTTTCATTTCAGTTGATGCTGATGAGATAAAACGACTAGGAAAGAGATTTAAGAAGCTTGATTTGGACAACTCTGGTTCTCTGAGCGTGGAAGAGTTCATGTCTTTACCTGAATTGCAACAGAACCCGTTAGTACAGCGAGTAATAGATATATTTGACACAGATGGCAATGGAGAAGTGGATTTCAAAGGTAAGGCAACAGTGTTCTGTGACAGGTGGTGGCACTTCAGAAGTCCTAGAGCTTTAGAATTCATGTTTTTCTTCATCTTAGAGAGGAGAGGTGAAGAAGATTTGTTAAAACAAGGTGCTAAATCCTAGTGAAACAAAATAAAACCAGTAAAACTGGTTTCTCCGTGTTAGGGCACTTCTGAGTGAAATGTTTAGAGCAGATGGTTTCGTAATAGCTTTTAAGGTCATGCTGACTGAGGACTACTCATTAAATATCTCTTAAAAGTACACCAACTTAGACTCTTAATTCTGATGCTGAGGAGAGACTGAAGAAAGTGTGGTATCTTTCTGCATAAGTTGTATTTATCCAAATATCCAAATGAAATCTGTCCTTTAGAGTATTTAGAAAGTAGGAAGGAGCCCAGGTTTTTCTGTTGATACTTCTTTTATGAGATTCTTTTTAGGTAGACCTTAGATTGACACTTGAAGAAAAAAAAAATCCAAACCACCCAGAAGATTTGATTTTGTACATTTCTCAAAGTTTGAGACTTACTTTAAATATTCATGATTAAAAGGCCAACAGGCTATAATCTTCATCACTAATTCATCTTAAAACAGTCTCTGACCCTTAGAAGTGCTAATGTTTGTAACTTATGTTCAAGGTAATACTTAGTATTTCTTGTTGCCTATGACTAGAGATTAATCAGTCTTGCATTTTTTTTTTAATTGGAGGAAGTACTTAAATCTTATTTATACTGTCAGACTGACATTTTAAATAAGGTATTAATATACAAGAGGTGCTAAGCTTTACAAAACCTCTTAAATGTCTGTAGAGATAGCTGTAGTATAACCAGAATGTTGGGGTTTGATGAGAAGCAGTATTTGTTGCATGGAACTATTCAAAATCCCTTGTGAAAAATAGATAGTCATGAACAATGATGATCATGTTGTCTGTAACATTGAGCTGTGATTAATACAATTAACAAGAGTTGTTTCTGTTGGGGAGGGGACAGGAAGCTGCCAAAATCAATTTTCTTTTATAGAAAAATACTGCTTTAGTATTTCTTCTAAATAGGCAGTAGGCAGTACTTTAAGTATTAGAATTTTAAAAATGAGATAGCTTGTACAATTTCTAAAATTTTCTCAATGTTGACTTCTTTGTTTATTAAAAAATACGCTTTTTTAATACGTATTTTCCTTGCTTTATTTAGAATTTATAGAAGGAGTCTCACAGTTCAGTGTCAAAGGAGATAAAGAACAGAAGTTGAGGTGTAAGTATTTTGATTTTCCTTACCAAAAATTTTCTGATCCTCAAAAATAAACTTTTGTGAGTTGTTAAGATCCAAAGGCAAATCCAAATTGTTGTAAAGAGTGGAAAATCACGAAAGTAGACTATAAGCTTTTTGCTCATTTTGTCCTTTATCTGTGTGAAGGTTTGTTAGCACTCTTTTCTGCAGGGAGGGGTGGAAGAGGTTGATTGCTTACTGAAGAATTTCAGTTGCTTACTGTTTTTTTAAAAAAGTAAATTAATTTAACAACAGCCTGCTATTCTTAAATAGAAAATTTAAGAATATTCTTTTAATATTTTTCTTCTTTAAATATTCTGTAATAGTTCTGTGAACTTACAGGGCCTAAGAAAATACTCAATTCTTTGCTATTACGGTAGGAAAGCATTAAATTCTTGTTTCAGAATTCCATCTCCAGACTCAGGCTTTAGGAGCAGAAAAAAGACAGGTTCAGTTACGGATGGAGCTTCCCATAGCTAAGACAGAAATGTTTAAAAATAAATTCAGTCTTGATGCCAAGTTGTTTGCAGCAAAGTAACCAGATGGGATTTTGAGTCATCAGTTTCCTGGAAGGTTGTAAATTTTTTGCTGCCTGGATGCTTTACTTGGGGAGGTAAAGCTTGGTGGGGAAGATCTTCTTTTCTGGTGTTTATAGAATGCTTTTACTGCTGGTGCTGAAACAATTTCAGATGTTTTCTAAAGTGAGTATGTATTACTTTCCAAACACAGTTGCTACCAAATGGTTGCTTTATTTATTTTTGTTTATTTTTTTCACTTTTGCAGTTGCTTTTCGCATTTATGATATGGACAAAGATGGCTATATCTCAAATGGAGAGCTCTTCCAGGTGCTGAAGATGATGGTTGGGAACAATCTCAAAGACACTCAGTTACAGCAAATTGTAGATAAAACCATAATTAATGCAGATAAGGATGGTGATGGAAGAATATCCTTTGAAGAATTCTGTGCTGTAAGTAACTTCTAAAGAAAATTTTTGTCATTTACAGAGAGAGAGAAAAAAACCCTCTGAAATGCTGCTCTGGAAAAAGAGTAAACACTTGAAAGGTACCTTTTAAGAACTTAGAGGTTTACTGAACACAATGTTTAAATGTAGCATTTAATGCTTGAAGGGGTTGATTTCATCCCATGTGGTTATATCTATTTCATTAGTTGACAGCAAGTTTTAAATTCTTTTCTCTAAAAAAGTAAATGATACATTGAATCTTGATCCTTTGAAAATTGCAATGATGAGTGTTCACACAATGATTTTAAACAGTATATGAAGGAAGATACACACTTGATAGCATGATCTGGGCACTGCTTTTTTTCCTCATCTTTGAATTTACAACATCAGTTCAAACGTAACCTGTTTATACTCAAAAAATATGTGAGTTCTAAAAAAATAGGAGGGAGAGTGGTGGAAATCTGCCATCCCACCAACTCCTAAAGTGAAAAGGTTCTATTGTTTGCATTTTGGGGATTTTTTTTTTTTTTAAGTTTTAATTATTTTTGTGAGATCATGTAAAAAACATTTTGTCTGCAAAGAAGTTAGAGTTGCAGCCTGCAAATGCCTGGATTAGTGCATTATCTGTTTATTTCTTGCACTGGTCTGCAGTGCAAGAAAGGAGAGAGGAGTGCCAAAATGGTGTTATTTGCACTGGTTTTCAGGCCCTGGAGCTTGTAAATTGTACTAATATAGAACTACCTTGGTTTGTACATAATTAATTTCATCTCTCACAGTACTTGTAAAATGTAAATCAGTTTGGAGGTGCCAGGGAAGTCCTGCCTTTGTGATTGACCTCAGTGCATCTATTGAATGTGTTCTTTGCACCTTGCTAATTTTCAGTTCTCACCTTTCTGAACCTTGTTTTTCTCCCAGGTTGTAGGAGGCCTAGATATCCACAAAAAGATGGTCGTAGATGTGTGACTCTGTAGGGCACCACCCAACACTTTTGCTTTCTTCTCCATCTCTGAAGATCTGCTCCAGACGTCCAGCAATGCTCTCTGTGTATTTAAATGGAAGTATTTTTCTCTGTGAAGCCACATTTTCCAACATGAGCCTCATGAAGCCAACTAAGTGTTATTGAACTTTGATTCTCTCAATAACTCAGTGTAGCACTTTAAAGTCTGAAGGACAGCAAAGATGGAAAGAGCATATCAGTGTGGCGGAGAAAGGGAAGGGGTTGGCTTTTTAATTTATTTTTCTTCATCTTTTATAACAAGGAAATATCTATCTATATATATATATGTGTGTATTTATATATAGATATATATGTAGCTTTCTATATGTAGTAGCTAGGTGGGCTTTAATTTAATATACTTGATTCAGAAACAAAACTAGAGTACAAAGTGCCAAGCAGAATATTAACAGTTCAATATATGGATATACATCCTTACTTTTATTTCACACAGTTTTATATATATAGTAGAAGAATGTAAAATTTTAACTGGGTCTTAGGTCAACTCTTTTCCTTTTCCTGTGACTGTTCAGATGTTTCTATATATTGAATGGCTGACAAAGCATCGCTTCTTATTAAATCACCTTAATTACTTTTTTTTTTTTGTAACACGGGAGACTACGTTTATTTATACCTGTTAATATATTACCAGGGACTGTGTCTCTTTGCTAAATAACTTAGTACAGTTCTACTTAATATGAGAATAGAGTTTAATGCTACTGCCAAGAACTAGTCCTCGTGTGCATATAGCGACTGCAGAATGCTTTGATGGCTGGTAGATCCCATCACCCAGGAACTGGGAGCAGTTACAGCTGTCATGGAGCCAAGGCAACTCTGCTGTTCTGGGTTCAGTTGAGCTACAGCTGCTTAAGGTTGTAGATGCATTCATGATTTTTCTCTTGTGCTTAGCTTAATGAAATTAGGATCAACGTAACTGTGCAGGATTCCCATCTACTTATTTTATACAGTACTTAGATTATGAAATGTTCTCGTCACTTAAATTCTGTTGTTTCACCCATGATAATTTTCCCCCTTGCATTTAAAAAAAATACTACAGGTAGCTAAATAACTGGTAATATTTTATATATATATGTATATATGATTCATACAGGGGGGAAATCTTGTTAACCTATGCCATAGAGGAGGAAAACTTCACACTATCTAAATTTATACCTCTTGAGGTTCTCCAGTGCTTTTCCTGGAGAATTTTTTTTTTCTTTTCTAGATTTGTCCATATCATAATTTGTAATGGAAGGTAACTTGATCTATTTGTGTGATATAAAAGTAGCGAGCCATGTTTTACAACTTTATATCATCCCTTCCCTTTTCTGCAGTGGTACTATTGGCTGGAAGAAAAACATTTGCTAGATTTTTTTAGGACAGTACATCTTTCCTGTATAGTAGTTTTTCTATTTAAAAAAAAAAATAAATGGTTTTATAATGAGCAGTGGAAAGTGCAGGTTGTCTGAACCTCTTCAATCGAGCACCTGTCTGCCATAGCTGTTCCTTCAACTGAGTGCTGCACATCATGGGCTCTGTCTGTGAGAGAGAAATCCAGGTGCTTAGTGTCCTTGCATGACATGAAGTTTTGCATGTAGATCGATTTGAAATGTTCCTCTTGTTTACATAATTTGCATAATTAAAAAAGATAATGTTGCCAAACTTTGGTAAATGTTCATGTTCAAAACAAAAATCTCCACTACATGTAACTTTTTTTCTTCCTCTGGATCAGTACGTGGTTTATAATCCCAGCCAGTGGTTGTATCTGTTCCAGTGTCAACTGCCATGTGCTCTGCTTCAAGGGGGAATTAGTCTTTTGTGAATTTTTTGTACATAAGTATTTGTTACAAACATTTTAGCAAATGCTTTCAGTTTTTCTTGCTTGTGCATATCTTGGCTGGCATTATAGAAATTAGTGCTAATGTTATTTCCTTAGGGGGACTGGAAGGGGAGGGATGAGGTTTTTTTTTCAGTTTGTGTGGGGAAAAATGATTTATGTTGAATGTTTAGTTTTTCCTCTGCATGCTACATCATATACTGTGGGAACTATAAGAACCTTCATACTGTATGAATACAAAATAAAATATTTGAACCTTGGCTGGGAGGCTCAGTACCTTTCCTGTTCAACTTAAAGCAGCTCTGCACCTTGCTCTGAAGAGAACTTGTTCACATTTTTTTGTCCCCTCCTTGATTATTAAGATTTACTGAAACACTCCACAGGATGCAGTCTGCTGAACACTTCCAGGGTTCATTTCAGTGTTTCAAGACATGTTGAGGTGGCTTAAAGGCACATCTGGTTCTCTTTGCTAAATGTTCAAAGTGGGTAACATACTTTGTTTGAAATCCCTGTGGAAAGTGGTTTAAAAAACACACCAACCTCCCCTAACATTAATGCAGGTGGAGAGCAAAAGGTAGTTCCTGTCTCAGAAAAAGCCTGAGCTTTGTGCTGATGACAGCAGCCCTCCTTGCACAGGTTTGCCTTTCACAGCAGCTCTGGGCTGTGCTCTGGGGGCTGCAGGAGTTGGGACCTTCTGGGTGCTGCCCTCTCCTTTCTGCTGCTTTGGGTCAGCGTCTGTATGCACCTAATTTAGGATAAACATTAATTTTGTGTGCTCTTGCCTCACCCTCCCTTTCCTATCAAACTAATTGAAATAAAGAACAAGCAGCCAAGGAACAGAACAGTGACCAGGAGCACCTGGAGCTACTCAGGATGTGGCACACTGTCCCCTGGACAGCTCAGACTGCTAAACTGTGTGCTGAGGTAACTCCAGCAAGTCTTGAATCTGTTGACAGCTGAAGGCTTGAATCACTTTGGCTGTAGTGGTAACCCCATACTGTGAAGTGCTATTCTGGAAACTTGGACACTGACCTAAATGCTTGCTCAATTTGCTTGTGTGTTTGATAATCTCATTTCAGTTTGTTTTCATTCCCAAGCCTGAACTTAATTTTATTTTGCAAGACACTTTGCAGAAGGTTGCCTGGCAGGTCTAGGAGAAGAGAAATCATACTGGGACTGGTCACTAATTACTCCCCCTACTTTTTTTGCATTATGCTACTTGTGTAATATTTTAAAGAGACAGGACCTTACAGTTGGTGCTCTGGTACACTGGAAAGTGGTACCTGGTAGCTCTTGGCTTTATTAGGCTGTCCTTACAGATCATTTTTAGGAACTAAGAAATCAGGATTCAGTTCAAATATGTTATTTACCTCTTCATCTTACTCTTCCCATGTGATGCTTGTTCCTGTAGCAGCAGCAGTGGACAGCCTGCCATTGAACTCTGCATTCCAGCTGACTCCTCCTTTTTTCAGGAAGATGCTTAACCATGATGTGTGATTATAAATGCTTTAGCTCTGCCACTTCCTTTAGGCTCAAAACATTAAACACCAAGGCTTTCTGAAGAAGCAGCCTCTTAAGTTTGATGAAGCAGGTTTTTGTTTGAGGCTGTTAAGTAAAACCATGGACTTTTGATATAGACACAGTCTAAAATACCTTTTAATGACTCGACAGAAACATTAGGTATGTGCAAAGCAGACCACATGTCCAAAGGCTGCACAAACAGTCCTGGTTTTCTTCTGGGCTTCCAAATCCAGCAGAAAACTGATGGCTTCTGTAGCTCAAGGCTTCTTGTGTGTCCAGGAACCTGGAATTCCAGCCCCAATCCTTGGTGGTGCAGCTCAGAACCTCTCAGCTGCTCTGCTGGCCACTGCCCTAATATTGCCATAGACTTTGGATGGAGGACTGCCTGCAGAAGAAGGCACAAATCTAGTCAGGAAACGAGGTCATGTCACAAAAATGCACTGTTGTACTCACACCTGTGCTAGAAGTGGAGCACTAAGCCAAAGGGTGAAAAGGATAGTCAAGGTCAGTCACCCTGTCTCACTGCAAGTCCAGAGCTCTACTGCTTTCAGAGTGGGTTGCTCCCTTTGGCTTTTGAGACCCCTTAGAGAATGCTGCAGCTAAATCAGAAAGCAGAACATCTTTCTGCACTGTGGCCAGGGTTTTGTCCCAGAAAGCAAGTCCTGGATTCCCTGCTTCTCTCCCAGATTTTTCTCTTAAGAGCAACAAGCCAACTTGCAAGCTATTTACTCCAAATGTAGGTGGGAACAGGACAGGGAAAGAGGGTAAGAGCCACAAAGCAGTTTCTCAAACTGCAAGATCTATATGTAGTGAAGATTAGATAAGAGGACTTACCTAAAATTAGATTGCAAATTGCTGTTCGTGCCATTTTAATGTTCTGAAAAGATCCCAAAATATGAATTTTTCTGTAAAAAGCAAAGTAGCAGTAGTTAACAGAAGGTAACTTAGGAGATCACACAGTTAATAGAGAACTGGAGGTTAGAGATAAATGTGAATTTTGTATCAATGTACTAGTTTCTTTTTTACACTTGTAAACAAACCCCAAGCTAAACCCACAAAACCTGTGAAGTAAGACCTGTGCTGTTCTAAATCCTTTTAAAATAGATTTTACCATTTGTAAATTTAACAGTGTAGCAGCTTGCAGAGGAAAATGTTGCTGTCTTGGTGAGTTCAGCTTTGGTTATTCCTAAGAAGGTATTCTTACGCTGGGGGGAATGACTGAATTCTAGGTGTGCTAGTGACACACCATCATTCTCATAACAAAAGGTCAAATAACTTGTGTTCATTAAAATATTCTCTTAAATATTTTCTTAACTTAAATTTTATGCAATTTTTATGTATCTTTGGTCCTGGCAGAGGACATGGATTAGCTGCAGGGTTGTGCTTTGCCTGGGAGGAAGGAAGTCGGTCTGTACTTACGCGTCAGCAAGAACGATGCGTGTCCTGGTCACGTTTTCTATGGTGAATTTGGTTTTTCCACCTTTCCCTGCTATTCTCCCTATTGCTCTTGACAGATGATCTCCTTTCAAAGGTTTGACTGAAATGAGAAAAGCATGCTCAGGGTAAGAGCAGTGGTATTCCTGTTAATGCTTCCCTTGGTCAAGTTGCTGGGAACAGCTCATGCCAAGTACTACAGAAGCAGCTTCAGGGGTCAGCACTGATCCATCTGGATTTCAGCTTTTTTGGGACTAGCAGTGCACACTACATCCAGTGCTGGCACAGGGTTTCTGGCACACTAAAGTCTTCAGAACTGCAGAGGTAGGCACTGTACTCCATGCTGAGGAAATGAAGACAAAGTGCACCAACTTTAACGCTGGTAGAAATTAAGTAGATCAGGTTCAGATCCTGCTCCACAGGGGACTCCAAGGAGTGCCAGTACTACATAAAATTAATGTTTCTGGCTTCTCTGATCCTTGAGGATGAGGGATACGAGTGGAGCAGGGGGAAAGGAAAAACAAACCCCTACCAGCAGGATGCACATACGACTTCGTGAATGCTGCAGCAGAAAAAATACTCACCATCTGTAACTTCAAATGACTCCAGAAAAAGATCGTCCAATCTGATGAGAGCAAGGGCATCCTAAAAGAGCAGGAGATCTGTTATCAGCAATTGTTTTGTTTTAGTACTGTTGAAAGCTGCACTTCTCTTTCTACACATAACCTAGCAAATAGTAGCTAAGTTAAATCTAAACAATAATTTCTTCAACAGCAATACAAATATTTCTATCTAGAGAACCCTACACAGGCTTGGATGCCCCTGCATTCAGCCCTAGCTCCCCAGTGCTAGTGAATCCAGTACAGGTCTAGAAAAAAAGTGAAGAAAGTGGGTTTGTTTTGTCCAATAGGCCCAGTCCTATGTAGTCCTATCATCTATTGATGATCTGGATGAGGGGATTGAGTCCACCTTTAGCAAATTTGCAGATGATGCCAAGCTGCAAGTGTTGATCTGTTGGAGGGCAGGAAGGCTCTGTAGAGGGACCTGGACAGGCTGGATAGCTCCAAATCCATTAATAGGAAGTTTAATAAATTCATGTGCTGGGTGCTACACTTTGGCCACAACACTCCCCTGCAGTGCTACAGGCTGGGGACAGTGGCTGGACAGCAGCCAGGCAGAAAGGGACCTGGGGGTTCAGCTGAATGAACACGAGCCAGCAGTGCCCACATAGCCAAGAAAGCAAATGGCACCTGGCCTGGATCAGGAACAGTGTGGCCAGCAGGAGCAGGGAAGTCATTCTTCCCCTGTACTCAGCACTGTTTAGGCCACATCTTGAGTGCTGTGTCCAGTACTGCTTTGGGCATCCCAATTTAGATGCTTGAAGTGTCCAGAGAAGGGCAGCAAGGCTGAGGAAGAGTCTGGAACAAAAGTCCTATGAGAAGAGACTGAGGGAGCTGGAGGGGCTCAGTTTGGAGAAAAGGAGGCTCAGGCAGAGCTTCTCCCTCCCTACAGCTGCCTGAAAGGAGGGTACAGCCATGTGCGGTCTGTCTCTTCTCCCAGCAACCAGTGACAGGATAAGAGGACACAGTCGGATGCACCAGGAAAGGTTTAGGCTGGGCATTCTTCACAGAAAGTGTGACTGAGCACTGAAATGGGCTGCTCAGGGAGGTGGTGGAGTCACCATCCCTGGAAGTGTTTAAAAAAGGACTGGATGTGGCACTCAGTACCATGGTTTAGTTGATAAAGTCATAGGTTGGGCTTGATGATCCTAAAGGTCTTTTCCAACTTAGTTAATTTCTGTGATTCTGTGAGTTCAGCACAGACAGGAGGTTATTGGCTTGGGCTTAAGAAAAAAGAAATTTCTTTACCTGTGCAGAGTACCTCAGAGACAAATTATTGCTTCATGCTTGTCTCACACAACCTATGTCCTCTGTTTATGTGCTGTCTGAAGGCTACTTTTTTATCCAGCATTATCCTAAGAAACTGGATGTCTACCCCAGTCACAATTTCTAGAAAACAATAATTTCTAGAAAACCACCTAAAGATTTTTCTTTCTTTGTTTCTTACTCCAATTTGCAGAGAGGCCAGGGACAGATCAGCAAACTGGAGCAGTCTCAAAATCTGCTTGTTGGGATACTCACCTCTACTTGAAATCCAAGTATAAAGGCTTTCACAAAATCAGCTGCTTTTGTCAGAGCACTGAGATCCTTTGTCTCTTGACAAGTCTGCAAGACAGAAAGGTAGGTTTGCAAATTAAGACTAGGCAAGTTAAAACAGTACTTAAAAATTCAGCCTGTCCTTGGAGGGGAGAGAAGAGAAAAGCTGCTGAAAATCCACACCACCACTGACTGAGGAGAAAACCCAAAACCAACACAAACTGAACTGCAACAGCAAACAGCAGAAGAAAGAGAAGGATGGTTATGGTAGGAGAGTTATTCTAATGACAATATTTTAAAGATGCCTTGGCAGGTGCATGAAACTCATTTCAAAGTTTTGTATTCATGATGGATATGGGCTAAATGAAACCAGCTTGATTAACAACAAAACTACCTTGCTTTTCACCAGACATCATTTCATATCAAAAAGTGGTGTTAAAATCCCAGGGTTTTCTCCTGCACAGTTATTTAATGAAACTGCAGGAGTTCCTGCTCCTCCCTACCTTTCCCCTGAAGTTATTTATAGGAAGTGTAAAGGGATAATTCTGTCACTTTTCCTCCAGTTTCTGCCATCAAACTTGTGATAACATTTGATGGTTAGGAAGTAAAATTCCTGTTGTTGTCTGTATTTTCACTATTACACTGGAAGATGTCATATGTGAGTGTTGCTAATACAGTGAGTCATATGTCAAAACTTTGGATATGCCCTCAAAAACTCCTAGAGTGAACATTGTTCAGGAGGAATAAGGTTAAAGAATGAGCATCTGCAAGATTTACAGGTTTATACTGGTGTCTGTGCCCTAAGGTGTTCCAGTGCAATCCATTAAAGGAAAATCAGATGCTATGGGCCCTCATTATCTGCCACAAACCAAGGCATTAGAAGATTCAGTGCCCGCTTAGAAGATACTGTTTACTGTCAGGTAAGTATTTGGTAGCCTTAAATAGCTGGAAAATATTGAATTACAAAATTGTATCTAAGACACAGATGAAAATCCTTAATGCTATAGTACATAACTTCCTCCTACAAAAATTGAACACGCCCCCAGCTTCTGCTGGCTCCTTCTGGAACAGATTTGTGTATTTTTGTATTTTACTTGCAGTAACTACTTGTTCTAAGCAGTAATTGCCAGATTTGCTCCCCAGGGAGGTGACACCACACAGGTGCCATTTTTCCAAGCATTATGTGGGATTTATGACTTCTCTAGTCTTTAATCTGTGGACCAAGAACATCCAGTGAGGAGAGGCCGTGCTTTTCAGAAGGTAGAGTCATAGAATGGTAAAAGGGGTTGGAGTAAGATCATCTTGTCCCAAGCCATCTGTTCCATCTGTCACTAGACCAGGCTGCTCAAGGCCCTGTCCAACCTGGCTCTGAACACTGCTAGGGCTGGGGCAGCCCTGGGCAAACTGTTCAAGCACCTCACAGTACAAAAAACTTTCCTAACACCTAAATTAAGCTTCCCCTCTTTCAATCTGTACACGTAACTCCTTGTGCTGTCACTGCAGTGCCTGACAAAGAGCCCCTCTCCGGCTTCCTTGGAGGCCCCTTCAGATAGCGGAGGGTGCTGTGAGGTCCGCACAAAACCTTCTTCTCCTCCAGTCACCGGGGAGGGCAGGAGAAGTTGCTCCCCTCACCTTGATCTCAACGTTCCTCGTTTTCAAGTTGAACCTGATTTGAAGCTGCAGATGCTCCACGATGGGCGTGAATATCTTCATCCAGTTCTCCTTAAGCGGCGTGTACCGGTTGGCCGGGACGGGGATCTTCCTCAGCTCACCTTTCCCAACCTGCCGGGGGCGAGAC
>VZSR01003793.1:2179736-2207013 GCA_013398615.1 Brachypodius melanocephalos | reverse complement strand
GGGACAGCGGGGACCCGGGGAGAGACAGAGCGGGCCGTGAGGCGGGGGACAGCAAAGACCCGGGGGCGGCATTTCCCCAGCTCCCCGCTTACTCCCAGCGCCTCGGCGGCCACGGGCGGGAACGCCGGCCGCTTGCTGGGCCGCGGCTCCGCCGTGTCCATGGCAGCTCCCGCCGCCGCCTCCTCGCCGCCCGCCGCCGCCTCGTCGCCGCCCGCCCGCCGCTTCCTGCGGCTCCTCCGGGACACGACGCTGGTGAAGCCGCCGCCCGCCGCCGCCTCGGTGTCCATGTCCGCCGGAGCACACACGTGGTGCCGCTGCCGGCGGAAGGGGCCGGCCGGCGCTTCCGCCGGGGCCGCGGCGGGGCGGGATGTCGGCGGCCGTGGGCGCGGATCGGCCGCAGGTGGTGTCGCACGTCCAGCAGGCGCTGAGCTACACCGTGTTCGACTGCAAGTGGGTGCCCCGCAGCGCCCGCCTGCTGTGCCTGGGCAGCGCCGCCCGCGGCACCGGCATCATCCAGCTCTACGAGCTGCACGGAGCCCGCCTGGAGCTGCTGCGGGAGGTGAGCGCGGTACCCTGGGGAACGGCTGCTGGGAGACCGGGGATAAAAAAAAAAAACAGGAGCTGATTAGTGTGTTCAGTGTGCTGATACCCTGTCCTTTCTTGCTAAGGGGTAACATCATCGCTCTCCACAGCTCCCTGAAAGGTTGTAGCCAGGTGAGAGTCTGCCTCTTCTCCCAGGCAACTAGTGAGAAATAGACTTCAGCTGCATCAGGGGAGGTTTAGATTCGACCTTAGGAAGAATTTCCTCACCGAAAGGGTGGATTGGACAGCGGAATGGGCTGCCCAGGGAGGTGGTGGGGTCACCATCCCTGGAGATGTCTAAGGAAAGACTGGATTTGGCACTCAGTGCCGTGGTTTAGTAGACAAGGATGTCGCCGGTCGTAGGTTGGACTCGACCATCTCAGAGGTCTTTTGCAACCTCATTGAGGCTGTGATTCTGTGATTTTCTTTACTGCCGTGTTTTATAGGTTGTTTTCACGTGTCGCGTTAAGCGTTTCTGGTTTCTGCCTCTGTTTGGCGTTGTTGCGATTTTTTTTGTTGCTGAGTTTTTGTTCGGTTGGTTGGTTTTTGATTGGTTTGTTTTCTTTTGTTTTTTCTTTGTTGATTGGTTATTTGCTCTTTTGTTTGGTTGTTTTCCCCTCAGATTGACTTTTTGAGCGTTTGCTGCTTCTGAGGCGGAGCAGTTCCTCAGGTGCATAAGGCCCCACTAGGCCTCAAGCAGAGTGGTTTTCTTCAAGACCAGTAAACTTTTTTTTTTTTTTCTTTTTTTTGCACTAAATTTAGGACTAAATTTAAAGTGTAGCTTGCTTTCCATAGCATTTTGATAGCATTTTGCCCCACATACCCCATGTATGTTTCGCTGACACTTGCCCCTGTGCACTCCCGAGACCTGCGTGGTCTGTGCGTGTTTTGTTTTTGCCTTTTCCACGTGCTGACACAGACATTTCCTTCCTTTAAAAGATCGAAAAGCCCAAACCTATAAAATGTGGAACCTTTGGTGCTACATCTCTGCAGCAAAGATACTTAGCTACGGGGGATTTCGATGGAAACCTTAACATATGGTAAGCACAGATATTGGAAGCATTTTCACTTAATGTTGTCTGTCTGAACAGAGGTTTCTGTTTGTGACTTTTGCATGAGATGCTGCCTGTGGTTGGGACCCAGTGCAAGCTTTGCTGGCTACTGTATTTGGATGATGCCTGTTTCGTAGAAACAACACAGAATTCTGCACTGTGATTAATTTCAGTGCTGCTTCACTCCCATCTTCTGTGTGCAGCTACAAAAACCAAGTTCTGTGAGGTTGTCCTCTGAAAAGCGGCTTTTGAATGGCACAAGGACAAACAAGAGGTTGTGTTCAACCTAAATTCCATGTCTAGATTAAATATAGATATTTTTAATCTTGGCATTTCAAATGTTTCCTCTAGGCCCTTGAATTATTTGTGTGATTAATGTCTAGGTAAATTTATGATCAAATAAAGTAGTAGTGTCAAAAAGGGATTATTATTATTAGTATTATTAGTATGATTAGTATTGCCTTGTGTCAAGGAACTACCGGTTCTCATTGGAATAGCAAGAATTATATGAAACAGTTACCAGTTGAAATGTAAAATAAAATTCTGAAGGATTCTCAAAGAATGGGAATGAGTGGGAAAGAACCATGAATGGCTGGATACAGTGTTCACCCGAAGTTAAAGAGCAGTAGTCAGAGCTAGGTGGGAATCAATGAATCAAGTTATTTTGTAGACCTACTGAAAATAAAGCCAATTGGAGTATTTTCATCTGTAGTGTGATTCATTTTTGAGCCCAGCATGAAAACTGGGTCTGAGTGGTTGATGTGGTGAATCCCACAACTGCTTTTACAAACAGGGAGGTCCAGAACAGAGCAAAACCTTTCATTGCAGTCTAAAGCAGTAGCCAAAGACTATTGGTTCTTAGTGGTGATATCCATATTTGTCCTCACAGTTGATCTGAGCTTTTATGATTTGTGCTCAAGTTTCCTTTCATTTTTATACAAATCCTGAGTGTCAAGGAAAAATGCCATGTTTTCTGTTCTTTTTCTTTCTTGCCTAGGAATTTAGAAGCTCCTGAAATGCCAGTGTATTCTGTGAAAGGTCATAAGGAAATCATAAACAGTATAGATGGTGTAGGTGGCTTAGGAATTGGGGAAGGTGCACCAGAAATTGTGACTGGCAGTCGAGATGGTGAGTTAGTGAACTCTGCAAGTTTTTCCAGTTCCTCTGAGCCTGCAAGCTCCTGATGGCAGGGCACAGTCTGCCATCTGAACTAGTTACAAGCTGTTGCAACTAGTTCTTTGTACACTGTCTTTTGAGTCTTGCTTGGATTTCTCTAAATCTTCTAGAAGCCACAGATGAGCAAAAGGTGCTGTTGTCACTGGGCATGAGACAGAAGGGACACAAACCAGAATAAATGCAAAATATCAGCATAGAGAAAATACATCCATAACAAATGTTTCCACTGTGTTTCTGTTTGTTTTTGTGGTTCTTTCTTACATTCACAAAACACAGTGAGGCTTTCTGGAATTGAAAGAGTTGCTCCTGTCTTTTGAATGGTTAGGATGAAAAGCAAAGGGCTTTCCTGGGAAGGTGAACACAGTATGACAGTGCATTTCTAACACAAAATCTTTTTCTTTCCCAGGAACTGTGAAGGTGTGGGACCCGAGGCAGAATGACACTCCTGTGGCTAATATGGAACCTGTACAGGGGGAGAGCAAAAGAGACTGCTGGACTGTGGCATTTGGTAATTGATCTAATTGTGACCATTCCTCACTCTCACATGATTGAGCTTTGGTGATTAGCAATGTATTTCAGCATGTTATGGAATGCTTTATTTTGTATGGATGCACAAGCAGCAGGTTTTGCTTTTCTACACTGTTAAATTTATGTGTGAGGGGTTTTTTTCTCTTCAAAATAAACCAGTTTTGTGGGTTTGTGATAGTTAGGTTTTGGACTCATTCTCTAATCACTTTTTGTCACCATTTTTAGTTGGCCTTGGTCATCTTGAAGGTCTTTTCCAACCTAAATGATCTGATGGTTCTGTGATTTCACAGATAAGCTATGCAAGCTTTATTTATGTGCCTAGGAATATAAAACCAGAATATCCAGCTGTGTGCTCCTGAAGGAATGTAAATGTTGCCACTTACAGGGAACCCATCACTGTTGTAGGGTAGTTCCAGCTACCAAGCATTAAGGATTTAATTTAAAAGAAGACACTTGAAGCTTAATACCTAATCAGACAAAACAGCAAGGCTTGATGTGAGCTGTGTATTTTTCTTTGGAGAGAGCAAAGCTGTGTCCTACACAGGATTTTTCTAGATCCTTCAGATTTGAAAACCATCTGGTTCACCACATCTTAATATCCCAACAGTAACTTCTTCTTCTTGTTGTACAAATGTGAGTTGAAACTGCAGGTTTGAGGCTTCTGAAATTTACAGGCTAAAGAAGTTCTGAGTTTTTGGTTAATTCCCTCTCTGTGTCCAGGCAATGCTTACAATCAAGAGGAACGTGTTGTATGTGCTGGATATGACAATGGGGACATTAAACTGTTTGACCTAAAAACCATGTCACTACGATGGGAAACCAACATTAAGAATGGGGTAAGGAAATCATAAAAGTGGTTTTCATTCCAGCTCCTGTGTAGGATGGAGAAATTGAAAGGATTCTGTCTGGGTGAAACTTACCCAGAAGATGTTTCTGCTGAGATTGTAACAAGGAATAATTTTCTTTAGGTTCAGCAAGTTGTACCCCTCATATTCTTGATCAGGACAGCATGGGGGATTTTTCACTGGATTCATGTTTTCAGATTAACTTGTTTATTTCCTATTTGGTGATGATGTTATTGTGGTGATAATCAGTGATTAATACATATTTACAAATCACAAAAGGCCCATTTTTTTAACAGTGGCTAAATTACAACACTAGATTTATCTTATTCTCTATCCAGGTTTGCAGTGTGGAGTTTGACAGAAAAGATATAAATATGAATAAACTGGTGGCCACATCACTTGAAGGAAAATTCCACGTTTTTGATATGAGAACTCAGCATCCAACGAAAGGCTTTGCTTCTGTTTCAGAGAAGGTATGGGGAGACTGAGAATTTCTTAATAAGAGACAAACGTTCTAAATTCATGCTGTCAAATTACTACAAATAGATAAGAAATATCCAGGTTACTTTATAAAACTTATTTGTTTTATTTTTTGTTTAGTGAACAAAATCTGGTGATAATTCAATAAAAGGCACTTTTGTGGTGAAATTCTTTAGGACTTCCTTTTTTTTAGAAAAGGCTGAGTTTCAACTTAGTATCTCTTAGGTATTTCCATACTATCATTCAAAGCACATAAGGTGTTGGAGGTACTTTATTCTGAATCAAAGAATATTTTTACAGACTAAAACAACAAATTTTATTTATTTATAATTTTGTAATAAAATATGAAAATAGAATTTGTTGTTCATTTAGTGCTTTTCCTTGTGGACATTGGCAGACAGAGCGCCAGAGGATGTGTTGGGGTTTTTCCCTAAGTGAGAAAGATTTCTGTTGCTGTATGATCTTAGTGCCTTGGCTGAGGTTTGAGTTGTTGACTGTGTTGCGTTTGCACAGTGTTTGTAATGTATTCCCTTCCAGGAATGATTTTAAGAGATACTATAATTTAAAAAAAAAAAATTTAAAAATTTTAAAAAAATTTCAAAAGTAAAATTAACCATCCACTGTGGGAAGGCTGGCCTCTCTTCATACAAGTGATCTTTCAAGATTCTGTGTCCTTTTCCTGTGAAATTCATCCCCAAATGGCTTCTGTTACAATGCTGGTTTCTTTTTTTTAGGCACAAAAATCTACCATTTGGCAGGTTCGGCACCTGCCACAGAACAGAGATGTGTTTATGACAAGTGGAGGATCTGGGAGCCTTCATCTCTGGAAATAGTAAGTGATCACTTCTCCAGCCAGGAGTAAGAAACCAGCTTTTTAATGTTTTAAGAAACATTCTGAAAATGGTGAGTGGGGTCCTGCTTCCAACCTCAGAATATCTGGTTAAAATTATTGCTTATAAATGGAGTAGAAACGGTGATTTCAGTGTCAGTACATGATCTGGAATCTTGAATTAATCCCTAAGAGAATGTGACAGCACAGGTGAATCTTGCCCTCCTTGTCTTAACAAAATGAAGATCTAATTACATCCTTGGTTAACAAGGTGATAAATGGAAAAAAATGGGTTTCTTAAAATTCTCCTATGGTAGCGTTTACAACTGAGAAGAATACTGAAAGCCTTGACTTAATGATTCTTATGTTCACATTTTCTTACATTACATGGAAAAATTAATTGTCCTAAATGCAGTGAAGTTGGTGCATTAATGTTCAGAAGCACAGCTGTGATGAAATTTTTCTGCCTATGGTAAAAGCTGACCAGTTAAAAAATGAAGAGCTATAGGAGAGGGACTGGTAGGATTCAGAATCTCCTACTTCCTTTTTTCTTCCATGAAATGTCTACTAAAAGTACACAGTGTAGATATAGCTGGATATAATTACTCATGACTTCTAAGACATTTCTTTGCCTTATCTGTAGAGCAGGAAATAAAGAGGATGATGATGTGTTTGCATCAATAAATGTCTCTAAGTGCTTGTTTTCGCTTATTTTTTCTCCCTGGCAGTGAGTACCCGGCGCAGCGCTCGAAGAAGGATTCGGAGGGATCTGAGATGGGGGTGGCAGGGGCTGTCAGTCTCTTGCAGAATGTGACTCTATCAACACAGCCCATCTCCAGCCTGGACTGGAGCCCTGACAAAAAGGGACTCTGTGTCTGTGGGGCCTTTGACCAAACTGTCAGGGTGCTTATAGTTACGAGGCTTAACAAAATTTGACAAGAAAATGAGAATTTCTGGTGAGAAAGCAATATAGTTTGCAGTCTGTAAATATGGGAGGGGGAGCCCTTCTATTTCTAATTTAATTTTTTCCTTAATAAAACTGGATTAAAGAAATAGAAGGCAGATTTTCCTATTGAAAGTTCAGATAGGTGCAGTTAGAGTCGTTTGGCTGATTGTGCTGTGATGACTTGAAGTGACCTGGGCACAAAAGTTAACCTTCTAGAAATGTGAATTTGCACTTAAAATAAAAATGTGCCATTGTGTTAACTCTAATTTCTGCTGCTCTGTAACTTCAGAGTTCACCTGGATTTGTGTTCAGTTTATTCATAGTGCAAATCTCTTCACACTTGTTAAATGGTTTGGTTTTATTATGTATAGTATTGTCCATGTACATTCATGCAATGGGAACTACTACACAGACTTCTTATGTTACTGGATTTATTAATTAGAATGTTTGTTAAAGTCACTTAGGATTCTTTAATACAATAGAGAAATGATAACAAGGGCTAAAATGTTCAGGTTTAATGGAGTAAGGTTTTTATTGAAGATCGTAATGAAATTAAACTATCGAGCAAAATGCATTGTTTTATTATTTTAGTTAGATTTCCTATTAAGTTTATATGTCCTGTTGTTTTTATATCTGTTTTCAACTTGATATTCTACAAATAAAATGATATCTAGTGTTTTCTTAATATGAACAAAGTATATTATTCAAATATTCAGAGATTTAGAGAAGTAATGTATAGAAAAAACCTCACAGGCTGTTAGACCCTGGACTTTGTGGGAGAAATCCTTCATGCCTGTGTAGCAGAGGGTGGGCAGGAGGAACATTAGACCATAAACAGTGTGCCTGTCCTTGGTTTTAGTCACTGATACTCTCCTCTAGCCTGTCTACAAATTTAGGTTCTTGCATCTCAGATTTAGCAAGGGCAGCAGAGATGAAAACACAGGCAATGTAGGCTAAATATTTTGTAGAAGACAAAGATGTATGAGATTCAGCTGTCTTCCCTAAGTGTAATATTTAGTATATGATTTTTTTGACCCAAGTAATCCCATCTCCTTTTGTGCATGGTGTAATGTGGAGAGCATATTCTGAAATGATTCTAAATGTTGTCCTTCTTGGGGTGCATTCCAGCAGGAGAGAATAGGGGGAAGCATTACTCTGCACTCTTGGCTGCAGCTTGCTTTGGGAGTGTGGAATTCAAAGAATTCAGGTGCTTTGAGTCTAAAGCGCACTGTTCAAAATTGGCTTCCATTAGCTTTGTGCTGTAAATAAAATATACTCATTGAAAGGTGTGAAAGGCAGTGGAAATAGGTGGAAATACGTTTTTTCTCTTTAACAGTAACTCTTGAGTCAAGCACAGAGTAAGGGAAGAAAAAGCTCTGAGTGTAGGTACCTGCAAGGGAAAACAAAAATGTCCTGAGCACAAGACTGGGCTCTTGATGCTGTTTTTATGTACTTGTCCTGCAGCAAAAATGTCCCTTCTTTATTCAAATTCCAGAGAGATCTCCAAGTGGGATACAACTTAGAGCAAGAACTATTAAACAACAAGCTCCACAGGCCTCAAAAACATGAAATGTGTGTTACCTTTGTGCACTTAATTTTGAGATTAATTTTATTTCTGGTTTGGAAAACGAAGGAATGCATTCCCTTCGTGAGTAGCTGGTTTCATGGAAATGTGACAGTTTGCAAAAAAAAGAGAGCTAGAGGAAAAACAGATGGAAGGTTTGTTCCTTAAAGGTAAGTGGCTGTACCTGTGTACCTACAAAATGAGAGAGAGTTATGGGTTGGAGAGAAGAGCTGTTGCTTGTGCCTGTGTTGTGCATTATCTCCTCAGCAGATTGGATTTCTGCTTCTTCGAGGCTAAAGCAGAAACTTAAGCAGACCAAAAGCTGCCTGTGGCAGCCCAGCCTGCTCTATTTATAGTCCTCCGCTCTCTTGCTGAAGGCTGGCACCTTGCCTCTGCAGCCTGCAGAGCTGGAGTGTGATCTAAATAGAGCCATAATGCATCTGAGATGCCCAAATGCTCTGTGACGCAGCACAGGAGTGCTCTGGAAAACCCCTGCCTCGCCCAGGGAAATGGAATGTGCTGCCAAATTTGGAGTGACTGCATTTAACAGGGGTCGGGTGTCTGCCTGGCAGCTCTCGCTTGTTTCCTGTGCAAACCATCCCTGTGTGCTCATGGAAGGAAAAAAATCTGTTTACAGGCATGACTGCAGCCTGTACACAGGGACATGTTACACCTTTTTTGGGTTTGTGCTTTGTGGGTGCTGCCCATATCCCCAACTATCAGGTCTGTGTTTTCTGTTTCACTCCAGTGTAGTTATTTGGAATTTCACCATTTGTACAGCTCCTTGGACATTACAGCCCTCCAAGATTTCTGTGCATGGAGTCAGTATTTGCATACAATATATAGGTTTGATCACCAAAAAAAGGCATGATTTGGACTGAATTTTAAGCAATGTTGTTAAGCAAGTTGTAACTCTATGAGAAACTACAATGCTGTGCTCTCACCTCTTCACCACCACTGATTCTGTTTGGGACATCATGGAATTGGTACAAAGAAGGGAGATGGGGAATTGCACAGGAAAAGAAAGACATCTGCTCTTCAGTGATTCCTTCAGAGACAGCAGACACAGTTTGTCAATACACTTCAGCTCATCTTCCCCAAATTGTTCCTTTCAAATAGCAAAGAGGGATTGTTTGGTTAAGCTGACTGATTTGTAATAGGCTTGTGGCCTGCATATTCAACTGTGATGAAGCTGTCTTCAGTTGGTATTGACAAAGTGCTAGGAAAGTACATTGATTCACTGCTTTTTTTACCCCATTAATCCTCATTTTCTTGCTTGTGATGCTGTTACTGACGAGTTTTCAGTAGCCTGCACTCTAAACAGAACTGCCCTCTCCTCAACAGTGTTCAGTCCACAGTCTGTGCATCTGGCATGTCTTTAAAGCCTTTATATATGCAAAATATTTTGCAGTAGCAAACCCATGTCCCAGTGCTTTGGGCGAGGGCAGCTGTTGACTCAGGCAGGAGCCTAGAGCTGTGTCACTTGTACTCCCCTGCCTCTGCAGTCTTAGTGAAATCTGTCACCATCTCCATATCTGGGGTTGTGCAGAGGGAGCTGAGGTGCAGAACCATGTCAGGGCATCTGTAATTTCCCTCTTCTGTTATGCCTGGCAGTAAAAATAGCCCACACAGAATGTACGAATTGGGGTTCCCTTTCCAAGAACAATGGCTCCTTCCACCCTTGTCAATGTGCAAGAGGCCACCCAAGGCTGACAGTCTCTACTTCACACCCTGACATCTCTCCAGGGTAGTCATGTATGTTAAGGAGTGTTTTAATTGTCTAGAGCTTAATGATGGTGACACAAGGGTTGAGCCTTTATGGGTAAAAATCAGGGGTGCTGGCCAGCAAGTCAGATACCCTGGTGGGAATCTGTTAGAGATCATCCATGCGGGTGAAGAGGCAGATGAAAGACTCTAAAGGCAGCTGGGAATTTCACAATTGCTAGTCCTTGTTCTTGTGGGGAGCTTCAACTTACCGGATGTCTGCTAGAAATACAGCAGAGAGGAAACAGTTGAGAAGGTTCCTGAAGTGTGCAGCTGAACAGAGAGTGTTGGCTGGAACTCGGGGGAAAAAAACAGAGTTTATGATCTCTGGAAGAAGGGGCAGGCAACTCAGGAGGACAAGAATGTCATGAAGGGAGGGACAGGGAGAAAATTTGAAGGGCCAAAGCCCAGATAGAACTTAACCTGTGTCCTGCCACACGATTTAAAAAAAAAAAAAATCCTTCTTAAATACATCAGCAACAAATGGAGGGCTAAGGAGGATCTCCATCCTTTATTGGACACCAGAGGAGACAGAGTGACAAAGGATGAAGGTACAGGCTGAGGTACTTCCTGCCTTGTTTGCCTCTGTCCTGAGTGGAAGACCACTATAAGGAGCACCTGAAGGAGCTGGGGTTGTTTAGCCTGAAGAAAAGAAGGCCCAAGGGAGACCTTATTGCACTGAAAGGAGGTTGTAGAGCCAGATGAGAGCTGGCCTCTTCTAGGTAACAAGCAACAGGATGAGGGAAATGGCCTCGACTTGCACCAGGGAAGGTTCAGACTGGATATTTGGAAAAAATTTCTTCACTGTGGTGAAGACACAGTCATCAAGCTTTGGAAAAGGCTGCCCAGGGAAGTGGTGAAGTCACCATCCCTAGCAGTATGTAAAAGGATCCATGCAGATGTGGCACTTAGAGACATGGTTTAGTGGTGGCCTTGGCAGTGCTGGGTTAACTTGGTGATCTTTCCTAAGGAGTCCTTTCTAAACAATGGTATGATTATATGGTTCTTAAGCATGGCAGTGAAACTGAATACTTTTCATCACTATGAAAAGTCCATCAGCAGCATAAATAAGCATAGGCAAGCTCTCCTAGGTTGCTTGTGATTTTAAGGTTATGAAACATTGAAAACATTCTCCGAAGCCAAAGCACGTGTGCAGAAGAGCAGTAAAGCCCACAGAACTGCACAGCAACTGAGCCATGATGGGACCTTTCCATGTGACAGTCAGAAATAGTAGCTCAGCCTCTATCTACCAGATTGCATTGTATCAGTTGCTCACTATTAGACTGACTGTTGGAGCTTTGCAACTGAAATTACTCTTTCCTTCAGGTAAATTCCTAGTTAACTCCCTAAGTCCCAGCTGCTTTTGGAGTGTCTTCTTACAGTAAAACCCACCACTGGCAAAATTCAGGTAGATGCAGCTAATGAAACCAGTTTCAGTTGCCTCCCATGCTAAACCTTTCATTTTTAGGTCATCAGTCTTTCTACAGAGATGTCAGAAGCCCTCCTTGTTTCCTTCTGGCACAGCTGGAGCAGGCAGGACTCTGCAGCCTGTTCAGCAGATGTGAGGGACAGACACTCCTGCCTTGCCAGAAGCGTGTGATGTGATGGCACAGGCCTGTGGCATCTTTATATCCAGCAGTGTTTTCCCTTCCTGACATTTGCATTCCCTTCCTCCCACACTCTGCTGCTGCAGAGTGCGTAAGAAACGTAACAGCAGCTGGGTTAGGCCAAAGACTTCCATCCTGCTTCTTCAGGGGGCATGTGCAGATAAATAAATACTTTTTTAAAGGCTTTAAAATTACAACTACAATTTGGGTCCTAAGTTTAATCTACTCCTAAAGTTGTCTTAGGCTTTCTGCTAAAACAGTAAGACAAACCATCAATATGTATGATGGTTTGTCTTATACTCTGCGTATTATCATAGAGTATAAAATCTATGATTCTATTGAATTTAGGCACAGAAGCCAACAAGTGAGACAGGTGGAATGCCAATGCATTTAAAAATAAACCTCAATCTCCAATACAATTTACTTCCACAATCTTAGTAAAAGAGAGGCAGCTGTAAAAAAATTACAGCTTTACATACTAATTGGAAGAAATGCAATCTCAGGACAGTATCAGAACAAATACTTTACACATGACAGATTGCTTTCGGTTTATTTCTACAGTTTCCATATATAAATGCATTTAATCTAATAGCTATAGATACATTCAGTAAATAAAGCCTTGTATGTAAAGTAACCCAGTACTTCACCACATCCTGTCATTTAATCTAGCTGGCATGAACACAAGCTCTTTTGATCCGCACCATCACTATCTCAGTGTGGATCTCATACTCCCTATCTGTTATGTTAAAAAAGCTTTAATTAGAAGGCTTAAGCTAGTCTTATTGAATTATATTATTTTTCCTCCCTAAACCAAAGATACATCAACCTCAGTTTCCCTCTTTCCATGTACTTTTGCATCTGTATTTTGATTAGAAATCTTATGTTTTCAAAAGAGAAAGGGGTCTGTGCTTAGTAGGTTTAAAGCCATTCTGATTTAATCTGAGTGCAGGAAAAAAAGGCATTTGCAGAGCATTTTAACTGAAAGGTGACTCTAAGTTCACTTGGGCTTGAGCTACCACACATGCTGCCCCTAAGTTCAGCAAAGTGTAACAGAACATGGAAAAATCTGGAGGTTACATTTCTTCTCCACTGTGCTAAGGTCACTACTATAGGACTTTTAGTTGCTGAAAATGGGGGTTAGCCTCAAGACTCTCCTCCCCTTCTTTCCCCATCTAGCAAGTAAGAAAGAAACAAAACCGGCAGCCAGTTTGGTCTCTCTTCCTGGTCTCACCATCTGCATTGTAATAAATCACTAAAAAATCTCTGTCCCTGCCCTCTCTCCTTGCATACATCTGGTCTCAGCAGAATTCAGGCAGAGACATAAATTCCCACAAACAGGGCATCAAGCCAGACAGCTGCCTGTCACTATCCTTTTAGGAATGTTTGTCTCCTGATTTACCAGAGGAAACATTGGGCGCTGGCCCTTCTTCCCCCAAGGAACAAGTGTATGTTGGGCAATATTGGCAAGCAGATGGAAGCTGGTGCTTCAGTTTATTCCTGCTGCACCCTCTTCTGGTAACTTGCTGGGCTGCCCACACAGGGGCTTGCAGATTCATTAGATTATACTGCAAAGAAATTAGACTGCAAATTCATTAGATTACACTGCCAAGGAGTGGGCCTCACAAAAACAAAGTGCCTATTCCAAAAGGCCCAAGGTGCCCTTCAGACATGCATGTACTACACAAACAAACATCTCCTGAACTGGTCTGCTGGCCAGATTTTTGTCTGATTTTAGAGTCTGTATTTTTATCCTGCCAATGTTTTATTAACCCTTTTGTTACAAGTAGCTTCTAGTAATCTTTGTTATATTCATGCCAGATGAATCCAGGCTGTATTTTTTCATTTACATTGTCTTCTGCATGACATCTCCCAAAGCTTTTTCAGTGGCTTTGTCTCAGGGAGATGGAGTTGCCTTGGCTGCTCTGTACATCAGGCTGTGGTGCTCTGCATGACCCAGGCTGTGTCATGATTCCAGTGAAGCCAGGACTACAGGATTTTGCTCCACAAAGAACACTGACTTTGCAGGAATCTTTATGTTGTATGTACAGTGGATGAGATGCATCATAATAACACAGTAGTTATGTGAAAGATGCCTTTCACTTTGACTGCTTTGGCAAAAATATTCAGGATTGTTTTCTCTTGTTTTGGGAACGACAGAGAAAAAATAATAATAATTCACAGGCCTCTCAAATGAAATGGTTTCCATTATGTACCAGATGCCTTTAGAGCTTTTTGTGGATAGACTTGTCTATAGATATCTACACATGAAACAATAATATATGTTCAGATTGACACTAGCATAAACCATTTGAATTATTTGAGCTGTATCTCAACCAGATTTTGGCTGGGATAAATGTGAATTCTTAACTCCTCACTCACTGCTCTTGAAAACCAAACAGGCAGTGCAGCCATTTTAAGCAGAAAATGAATGCTTTTATACCTAATAATCTCCTGAGTGAATTGGCTTGAGAAATTCCAAGACATGACACTCAGTGTAGGAACTGCAGTTAACTGAACAAAAGTATAAACCTGTAGCAGTCCAGAGCCAGTAGGAGCAAATCCATAACAAATGTAAACCAGTAGAAGGAGACAGAGCCACACTGTATGGCCAAGGAATACAGAGCACAATCTGTACTGCATTAATGCTCTACATGGTTACAATCCCCTACAAACAGAGTTGGCTGCATCTGAACATTGATCAGCATGTGGTGCATTTTCCTTTGATCTTGTAATTGAAACAAAATATTGGGTTTAGGAAATCAGACTCTGGCAACAATTTCTATCTAACATTTGGTAAATCAATTAGCCTATCAATCAAATCCCCTGTCTGTGACGTGTGAATACTGAGTTAAGAATGAGCTACACATACTTTAAGTGTCCTGACCTACTTGCAGACATTTGGCATACTAGAACTGCAAAGTATTATTCTATTTAGGAGTGAAGGTCGTGCTAATTCTCTGCTACCCTTCAGACTTCCATTTCTGAGCATTTTAAAAAGAAAACTCTCCTAAATTCCCTTTTATTTACAGTGCATGATTCTGCAGTTGTACTAGTAAAAATGAACATGAGAAAATAATTAAGACTGTGTTTTTTGAAAATAAGAAATGGCTAAGAAAATGCAGTAATAAAAAAGTATAATTACACTAAAATATTAGCCCACAGTAGGGATTCCATCCTGTACCCCAGTGATTTTACCACCTGCATGTGTCCCACATACAGCTGAAAGGCTCTTAAATAATCCCTGTGTTTTCTGCTTCTGTAATACCCATAAACCCCGAGTTTTTATTCATTTGCAGTCACTTTGGGTTGAAACTGAAAAGTTAAACCTCCAAATCTGCTGCAGGAAAAGGAGACAAGATGTAAACAAGTAACAACGACATCTGAAGATCTTTAGATATGCTTCCAGCTGTGACTAGGGAGAAAGACTCTCCTTTGCAGTACACAGTGATTTAATTACAATTGACATAGTATAGCACTTAGATTATGTAAACCAACTTATTAAAAGGAAGATCACTTTTGTGGTATTTTTAAAAGCATTGAAGGTACATGGAGGTGCACTGAAGCTAGGTAAGATCCCCAGCTTCTACTCCTGTTTCTCCTAGAGATACAACTCTACTTTCCCCAGCCTTGAACTTGTCCTTCTCCAGACAGGACCTGTTTTTTACTTCCTCTAGAAACTCTGTTGCTAAGCAAGCCAGCTCAGGACATTCCCTTCAGGCAACCAGCCACAATTTAGTCAGCCACATTCAGGCTCCTGGTAACCTATAGCTGAGAGGGGGCCTTTTCAACTATGATGAAGGACTCCAGGGATCTTATCTTGATCTGCCTTGGAAGGGATAGGCTACAAAACCTTGTGAACAGGAGGCAAAAAGGAGTCTTTTGCAAGTAACGCTAATACTTTTGATGTAGATCTTGACTTCTGCTGTACTATTTATCAGAATGTAAACCCGTAAAACGTGGATCTTATCTTTTGGAGCCACAGATGTGTTGGTAAAATCTCCTAGAGAATCCTAGAATGACTTGGGTTGGAAGGGACCTTAAAGATCCTCTAGTTCCAATCCATCTTCCACTAGACCAGGCTGCTCAGAGCCCCATCCAGCCTGGCCTTTCATTTCCAGGGACAGGGCATTCCCTTCTCTGGAAAATCTGCTCCAGTGTCTCACCACCCTCACAGTCAAGAAGTTTTCCCTAATATCTAATCTAAAACTACACTCAGTTTGGATCCATTCCCCCTTGTCCTGTCATCAAAAGCCCTTGTAAAAAGTGCCTCTCTATCTTCTTGTGGGTTCCCTTCAGGCACTGGAGGCTGCTAATAGATCACCCCTAAGCCACATCTTTACCAGGCTGAACAACCAGTTCCCTCATAGAAGAGGTGCTCTGTCTCTCCAATCATTCTGGTGGCCTCCTCTGGACTTGTAGTAAACACGGTGGAAAACACAATTAGAAACCAGCTCTCACATGAGGGTGAGGCAAAGATGGGCAGTGTCAGGCAGGAAGCAGCGCCGGCCCCCTGGGATGACTCCATGCAATCCCTGGCTTTGGGAGACATCTCTACACATAGTTTGTGCCCCCCTTTTTCCAGGAATTCCACAGTAGAATCCGAGAAAATAAGGGCCCAATGTGTGTCTCAAACACTGATAACTGGATGGCTGTGGGGCCAATGAATCAGACAAGAATCCCATCAGACAAGAACTCTTGGTAATAACAAAAGAGTGTTGGTATTAACACGCTGTGAGGAAGAACAAGCTGTGACTGGAGAAAGGGACCATCAGGAGGCAGGGCACCACTTTTCTCGGACAAACATCCCTGCTGAAGCTCTTGGAGATAAGCACAACATACCACAGCACAAGCATAGGAATGAGGCCAAGAAGTGGGCACGGGCTGTAGGGGGGATCAAGACCACTCAACACCCTTGACAGAACAGACTGTGCATGAGAACTAATGTACATAGAAAGAGAACTAATGTACACAGAAATGTACATAGAAAGATAGGTTTCAGGGCAGCGAAACCTACCCATAAAAAGGTATCCCTGCCCTGGACATCAGCTGGACACCATCCCCTTTTCTCTCTCTCTCTCTCCCTCTCTGTCTTTCTCTTCCCCTCTTTAATTCATCTCTTCCTTTCTCTCTTCCCTTTCCTCCTTCTCCTTTACACAAACCCCACTGCCGTGCGCTCATCGCACGGCGTACCTCACACCAGCTTCTACACCAGGTGTACGATTTCCTGACCAAACCTGGTTGTTTGCGGACCCTATTTCCCGCGTCCCTTCCGGAATCCTCTCCCCTCCAGGCCGGCTCTCTGTGCCGCCGCTTCCGCCTCCCTCCGCGGCCGTGTCGTCACCGCCGGGCGCGGCCCCGCCCGCTGCCGCCGTGCCCGGAGCGCCACGCGGTGCTCGGCACCGACCCGCAGGTAAGAGCGGCCACCCCCGGGTGAACCTCTCGCCCCGGGGGCTTCCTGTGGCTCTGGGGCTTTCCCGAGGCCTTGGGAAGCGGGGAAGTGCGTTGTGGGGAGGCAGCGCCGCTGGTGTTGTCAGTGAACGTGGTTTGTGGGAATGGCAGCGTGGTTCGGGTTGGAAGAGGTTGTGAAGATCCAGCCCCCTGCTATGGACAGGGACGCCTTGCACTAGGAGAGCTTGCTTAGAGCTCCATCCGGCCTGGCCTTGAATGTTTAATATAGGACATGTTTACCACTTGCTTACGTATACGTGAAAAAGAGAACATTGGGCTTTAGGCTTTTTTTATTTCCTTTTTTTTTTTTTTTTTTTTTTTTTGAGGATGGATGTTCTGTAGGCAGTAGGGCTAACCCTGTTAAAAATTAGCGAAAATACTGTCGCAGCTTGAGGAGCCCTGAGAACTCGGCGGAGCTTTCCAAAGAGAAGGTCCTGTGTGCATATACAGGCCAGTAAAACAGTTAAACAGCACCTAACAGAAAAGCAGTACTTAAAGTTACTTGAAGTATCTTGTAATGAAGCTTCTGTCATGTTGCTGCAAAGGTCAAAACATCCCTTTCCTTAAGTTTTGTCACAGCTTTCTGTCTACAAGCCACGTTGCTCCCAGCAAAGTGGAATGGGGCTTTGACTAGCAAATTAAACTTTAGATGATGCCAATTAAAAAGCCTCATTTTTGGGACAAACAAAAATGGAAGAACTGGATTTTAAAATCAACGTTGAAAGGTGTCTGGTGTATTTCTTGGTTTTAAAAGTTTGAAAAAACACTTCAAAACTAAAATACCTGCATATTAGCAGGTATTTTATATGTGACACTAAGACCATTGGTAAAGAAATGAGAAAACACTCAACCCAAGGCTCTACTCCAGAGTGCGAGAAACTTGAATGTAATTGGTAGAATTTTCAGGCTTCATATCAGAAAAGCAGTGCACAGGTCACACAAACCTTTCTGATAACCTTTCTTTTTCTTCTGCCTTTCTCTTTGAAGTGGCTTAAGATTTTTAGCATTGTTTTTTCTTCTGTGGTCTGCTTTTCCTCTAAATAAATAAACAGTACACTGGAATGGACTGGCCACCAATAGCTCCAGGTAGATGTTTTTTTCTGCATCAGTAAAATTGATGCTAAGAACACAAACATCCCACAGTTACTGCATTATATTGAACCAAAAAATGGGTAAACATGCTTCTAATAGTGAACAGCCAAATGAAAATAATAGCACAGCCAAATACAAAGCAGCCAAAAATACATTTGAGTTGCTGTTCAAAATAGTACAGGGAGGCACTGCATGAATTGCAAACACAGAAAATTGCATTCTGGTAAAGGGAAGTGCTTTTTCATGTATTGCGGAACTCGTGACCAAAGGAAAGTAGGTCAGCAGTTTAAAAGGATTGAAAAAAACCTCTTGACTTTAATTCTGGATATTCATATTCATGGTGCTGATACCAGTGGAGAGTGGCAGCGGGTTTTAGAAGTAGTAAACTCCCCATAGTTTACAGATGTGCAGGAGATACAAATTGTAGGCAGGTAATTTCCTGTTTTCTGCAAATTTGATAGTACAGAAGTATTCAATACTGATTGTTGTCCCCCACTGCATGTGAACTGATTTGTCCAAGGACACAGTCTTTTCCTGCACAAGAAGTTCCTGGTAGGTGCAGTGCTAACAAAAGTATGTGTTTTAAGGACCAGTTTAGAGACACGAATTTAGTATCACTTTAGAGTGAACTTGAACTGAAGTGTGACAGCATATCTGAGTGTGGGAGCTTTCATGAAAACCTCTCACGAAGAAGCGTTCTACACATACCTGAAGAAAGCTGTTTTTATTATTGTACTTATGCTGAATGGGTTGGAGCTGAGAGAGCCAGGTTATTTTGGATTTGTTCAGAAGAAGAAACCACTGTGTCATCAAAGATGTGGAATTTGGGTCAGTTGATGGCAGAGAGTAAAAGTGTTTCATGAATTCGAGCAGATGGAGTTGAGGGTTTACATCAGTGGATAGAGATGGGGCTGTGGTGAATGAGGGATGTTTAATCCAAGCTGAGATAACTTTTCCCATGGGATATCCACCACTGGCTGAAGTGTAAATGAGCCTATAGTATTATTCCCTCCCTTAAAATTTTAATCTCCTTTTAAAACAGATGAGAATAAACTTTGCAAATGCTTTGAAGCTCAAGTGGCATCAGCAAGAGATTGATGGATTGTGAGCTGTTTTGTAGGATGGCTCTGTGCAGGCTTTTATGGAGGCTGGAGCCTGGCTTTGAAGGCAGGGATTCCTTGGCTGTTCCCCAGTTGTAATACAGTGCAAATTATGCCAGGCTTAACTACCATGGCTTGAGTTGGGATGTTTTTAAGATAAGCCTACTGGTGTATACCTGATAGTGCATTGCAGGCTTTTTTACTTTTGCAATGGAAGTCTCTCTTGCAAACAGGATTGTGAGTTGGCATTGCAGGGGTGCTCAAGTTGTACTAGATTTGCTCGCCAGCTGCCCTAAGCAAGTTGAAAGGACAAAGCAATGCAGGCCTGTGGACACAGTGATGACTAGTGGGCAAGTGATTATTTATTATCAGCAATAATGCATGTCTGTCACAGATCAGAGCCTTTCGTACTCAGAATTTTGCAAACACGGATTTCTCTACCCTGAGGAGGTTTGTGGCGAGAGAACCTAATCCTCACCTCTGGTAGCTTTAAATTTCTGGTGCTGGTTGTTCTGTTGCCCTACAGCCACAGCAGTGAACTGCAGTGTTAGAGCAGAAGTGACACTGCAGGTTGTGAGTCACAACTCACAAGAGGGAGGACAGTGCCAGCTCTCAGGAGCTGATGGAGATGATTTGTCATATTGATGATGTTCATGTGTTTATTTTGAATTTGAGAGCAGTTTTACGTGTCCTGGCCAAAGGGTTTTGGGTTTGTTTTCTCTAGTTTGTTTTTCTCCTCAATGCAGTCTGTAAATATACGTAAAAAGAAGAAATAATCTCATTATCTAATCTGATTTTTATTAGGTGAATAATCTGAAAAAATAAAAGATCTGAGTTAAGTATGAAGAGGAATACATAAGAGTTAACATGATGTGTGAATTGCAGTATTTAGCAGAATGCTAACTTGCGTTTTGTCTTCTGTTTACATGTTACCAAATATTTCAAATACACAATTTCTATCCTGTTTCTATCTGTTGCAGTTTTAATTCCAGTTGAAAACCAGGTGCATGATGGTAACATTGAGTATTTTTCATTTCTGTTTTAAGTGGTTTCTTATTGTCACGTTGACAGATGGATGTAGCTTTCACTACTTTACAATGTATCTTCAGCAAAATCTCTCATTTGGTTATGGCCTAATTAGAGTTGATATCTTTCAGTATGACGGGATTTTGCTGGGAGCAGTGGGGGAACATGAGCAGGAAGGGAAGTTTGGTTTTGTTTTTTAAGCCAGCTGGCAATTGCTTTCTAAGGCTTGTGTTAACTCATCTCTAGATATATTAAAAGATAATTCATAAAAGCTACCTGAAAACTGACTGCAGTTTCTCTTTTTCCTGGGTGTGTTTTTCTTAAAGGGTCTGTGGTTCTTCTCTTCATTCTCCTGGAAGATAAATATAGTTAATTTTGCTCGTAGTGTTGTGCACAACCACCTGTATTTTGTTTGTTTTCATTTAAAATACCTGAATATGGCATTTAACTTGGTTGTATCTTAGATCAATAGCCATGTTAACACTACAGCAAACTGCTTTTGATTGTCACCTGTGTAGTTGTTTATTTATAGTCTTCAGAAGATGACATATTTTCTCTTTTTCATATTTGTATCTTTTCTGTGGTTCATTAGTAATTCCCTCCTTTTTTGTAGTTTGTATTACCTACTTTAGTTTCTAGCATATTGATGTGTTGACTGCAAAGAGAACAAGGTGTTCCCTGTTTTCTAAGCCGAAGTTTACATAAATGTAGTCATCTTTCTGAATAAATGAGAATTTGTTTAGAATTTTTCAGAAATTTCAGAATATTTAGGAATTTTCCACCTATGGAAACAAATAAACATTTTTTAAGCAGACCTAAATGCAATGCATAAATTTTCTCATGAAAATGGTTTACTTTTGCAATCTAAAGTCCTTTTCTTCCTCAGATACATATTCTTACGTTTTTTCTCCAAAACTACATGGCAGCTCAGGGTTATTAAAAGGGAAGCTTGTTTCTGGTAAGTTGGTATAATGAAGTTGTACAACATTTTTCATCACAGTTTGGTTTTTTTTTTTGCCTCGGTGTCCTTAGTCAAAGTAGTCCATTTCTTTTGTGTTTTATGTTTATGGGTTATGAACTTTTCTTTGAAATCTCAAAGTTAAAGATCTTTTAAAGTGTTACCATTGTAACACAACCACAGGTTATGTATTGTGCATCATAGGTCTTACTACTTGATAATGAAAACTCTGTCTTATGTCCTTTAGAATTTCCCATTGTTCACATTACTTACCTGGCTAGAATTTTTTATTACTTCTCTTATCTGAATATTTATACTATGCTTAATTTCTAAAATGAGAAAATCTGGTTGAAAGTCAATAAATTCAAATCAGAAAACCTGTCTAATAAACATTGTCTTCAGGGACTGACTTAACTTTTTGCTTGTTCAAAATACAAAAAGAAACACTTGAAGAGCTTTGAGGAAAAATTTGTTTGTTGTTGTTTTGTTTTGTTGTTTAATAACTGAAACATAACTACTGAGGGCAGTATAGGTTTTGGGTATGTTTAGAGAGTCATGGAGTTCCTCCTATCCTTGGCTTTGTCACTGCAGGTGTGAGTACACAACCCGTGTGTTGATTTTGGCAGCAACAACTTTGTGGAGTTTCTGGTGTACACGTTTTCTAATGTAATTTGCTCTTGTTGTTAATGTCACCAAAATTATTTTAGGCTGTTTACTGCTGTCCCGTTGTTAGCATGTGCCAACACTGTGACACAGCCTCCTTAGAGATTAGTTATGCTGAAACAACAGTGTAATGAAAAGAGAGAGGTCCCTACACAGCAGGAGTAGAAACTTGCTAGTTCCTCTTGAAGTGAATAGAAAACACAAGTTTAATAATTTCTTCCTGCTCCCCAGGCAGAGGCAGCAGACTTAGCAGTGAAGGGTTCTGTACACAGGCTAAAGGGCTGCCTTGTTCCATTGATTTTTGGAGGTTAAGATTTTTCCCTTTTATTTCTTGCTCTCATGGAATTTAGTCCCATTTGTTGCAAGAGACAGTAACAACCGGTACTTACGAGAGACGAAAGAAATGGGCAAGGTGGGGCACGAATGTGGCTGGCTACTCTCTTACCTGAGGGGCTTTTTCTCGGGAAGGGCAGAGATATGGTGAGATTTTGCCTGGGGGCTGAGGGGCTGTGCTTCACCCCTGGCTGTCTCTCACTCTTGGGGTATCGGAGGAGGGACAGAGGGACAGCCTGCCCGAAGGATTTGCTGCCAATACAGAGCTTTTGTCCTCCCACTGCTTCTACCGTGGGTGAGTCTTTACTTGTAAGAGCAGCTGTTGAACTGGATCTAATTAACACCCGATCTGACTGGAAAGGACCCTCACCGTCTACTCGGGTGCCTCAGGGGAAAGCCCGGGACCCTGACTGGAGGGCTCGTCTCCCTGGCCGCATGCACCACTAAGCTCCTGCTAAAGCTGCAGCGTTTTTTGTTGCATTTTGGTTTGTCCCTGCTGCGAGGTTCCTGCTGCAGCCCATTGTTGCCATTCAGCTCGCCCGCCATTACCGTGAGGGGCTGAGCTCGCGCCACAGCGCCCCCTACAGGCGGGAGGGAATCATCGCACCCGCCCTGCCCGGCCGGGAGGCACCATCGCCCCCTGCCGGCTATCAGAGGAACTGCAGCAAAGGGGAAAGCACCACAGCCCAGAGAGAGAGAAGGCTGGGACTGGGTTTGGGTTCTGGTTGGTGCTGTTTGTTTGCTTTGTTATCCATACACACACTAGAAAAGAACTGTTATTCCTTTTCCAATATTTGTGCCTGAAAGCCCTGTAATTTCAAAGTTGTATTAATTTGGAGGGAACCGGGTCATACTCTTCATTGGAAGGGAGGTTCCTGCCTTCTTTGGCAGATTCCTGCCTTTCAAACCAAGACACCGATGCAGATTTTTCCCTTTCCTTGCTAACAGTGTTAGGTAAATACTCAGTGATATGAGGACAAGCATAATTCTTTCTGGTTCATGAAACAGCAGTGATAGCAAAATTTCAGTATTTCAGGCTGTATTTGTTATCTTTTCCTTCTATATAACCTATTCTTCTTCTGTCTTATTCCTTAAGTCTAACTTGGCATACTGAAAAGAATTTCAAATATGTGACTGTTTATCCTTGTAAAACAGCTCCAGTTAATTTTGGTAACACATACTTGCTACAGGCTTTTGTTAGTTTTGGGGTTTTTTAATGTTATTCTAGCTGGTGCTGGATACACTGATTAAGGGAGAGAGAGAAGTTGGAATTTATCTCTGTGTTCATTCCTGCCTGTCAAATCAAGACTACAGTAGGTTTAAGTACCACAATGAAAGTAAGTTCTCTAGGTGATTGTTGGACTGCATTACCTCTCTCCCTGTTTGTGTAAGTGTAGGGGAACATGGATTGACAGACACCTTCTAACCAAACTTAGCTGTGTTAATGACCAGTAAAATCTAGTTTCTTTTGCAGCTTTGAGGGGTTTTAATGCTGTATTATATGACTAAAAGTTAACAACAAACCTTGTTTCTGAACCCTTGTAATCAACCTAACATGGCAGATTATAAAGCAGGTGGCCAGGAGGATAGAATGAAATACAATCAGCATTATTGTGAATGTCAGAAATAATTGTGTTGGTATTTTGCTTTTCTGTGGGCAGCATCTTGTGGATCCAGCTCAGCTTTCTTCCTTGGGTCTGCCACAGCTGACAGAAGTAATACTTACATGTGTGGTGTGTGGGTTGCATGCTGGGGTAGGGAGGGGACCTTTGGCATGGTTGGTGTTGTGATTCTCTACTCTGTGTGAAAACCAGCTCTGACCAGGATGAGCAGTCATGCAGTAGGATTATAATTCTCAACTATGCAAACAATAGCAGTGAAACTGGGCTTGTTAACTGGCTGATCATATTCCTGGAATCACACTGGTGTAGTTAAAAATCAAGTTGCTAACAAGCTTGAGTAGCTCCACGCTGGTTTTTTTTCTCCTGATCGTCTTCCTTTTTGACCTCCAAGAGACAATATAAATAAAAGGAAACCTCTCTAACACATCCCATGCTCTTGCCAGGGAAAGAGAAACATTAAATCCTTATCTAAAACAAACTCCAGTGATGTGACAGCTCTTTGCTGTTTTTACTGACTTGGTTTGCGTGGCTTGGTGTTCATAGATTAAGTGCAGTCTCTCTAATTTTTGTTCCCTCCCTCTGTACTCAGCAGAGTGGAATTATCACACTGATTCTAAGAGGAAAAGTCTGCAGTGATCCCACTGTTCTTGGTGCACCTCACCAAATAGGCAGGAAAGTTACATATTTCTTCTCTTCTTTCCTTAGAACATTCAAAAAGTTGCTCAGTAGAAGTTGTAGAAAATAACATAGCTCTAAGTAACATTAACACCCCAAGATAATACATGACTTATGATTTGAGAGGAATTAAAGAAATTGATTATAAACCAGCAGCCAGATGGCTTGGCAGTAGCCATACCGTGGTAGTACAAATTCTGGGAACAAAAAAGGGGTGCTTTGGGATTTTTCACATCTTATTTCCCAATTGCTGTGCACTGATGTGTTGACAGGATTGCTAGAGTATTGTGAAATCCCAAAATCAACTCAGCTTTGTTACAGGTAGAGTTATATGGAGGATTATAATACCCCATAGGGACTTAAGAAAACTGGATACAGGGTTCACAAGAAAAATTTTTTGGACCTACTCCTGAATGAACTGACGTAACTGGTGCTGAAGTAATGTCTGTTCCTAAGACAGACTGAAGCTGTACTCTCCTTGGTTTGGTTTGTGGTTTGGTTTTTTTGTTTGTTTTTGTTTTTCCTGGTGTCCTGCCTGCTGCTTGGTGTAGCTCTTTATACAGCGTGATTTATAGAGCAGTTCTTTTAAACATGCAGATAATTTCTTTCTATCACAGATCATAAAAGATAAATACTGTTTTAGGACCGTTGCAAGAACAGGTACTAAAGTCACGTAAATTGTAATGCTCCTTCATGCCATTTTACACAGGAGTTAGGAGATATCCCTGAAATTACAGGACCTTTAACCGTGTTGCTGCTGACATTACCTGCTACAACTCTTCACATTTCTTATAATGTTTAATGAATGAATGCTAATGCTCTGTGTTGTAAATTACAGTCTTTTGACTCTGTAGGTACTTAATGAAAAGCATTCTTATTTTTGTTTCCACTTTCCAGATGGAAATGTCAGAAGATGACAGTAACATGGAAGACTACCCCACTGAAATTCGTGACTATCTCGCAGCATTTGAGAAGTCTCTTGGTTCTGTAGATGAGATGCTGAAGACAATGATGTCAGCTTCTAGGAGTGAGCTTTTGCAAAAGGTAGGTTATCTTCCTTTTGAAAACCTTTTCCTTATTCCTGCACAAATACTTGAGAGCCTGAACTGAAATAGAAGGGTCTCTTGGGCCAGCCACTGCACTGAGAAATAACAGAAATGGCACTCCAACGCTTGACACTTACTGCGAAATTCTTACACTACTAAGAAATCCAGATGGTCTGACAAGCCCAACAATGAGGCACATGCTCTTCCAAGCTGGTAAGTGATGATCTTACCAGTGAGTCATTTAGCTTGAGGACATTCTAGCTTATTCCTGACCTTCTTTAACGTGCTCTTCCACAATGGAGAGGTCATTCACATCTTTGACTGAGACTTCTTCACAACAAACTGAGTAGAGCTGCTGTACCCAGCACGATGAGAAGGTGGACTGGCAGCAGTGAGAACTGATCTGATTCCAGAAGTCTAGACTTGCAGAACTTGAGCTATCTCCTCTAGCTGTGCTATAAGTCTGCAAAATGTGGCTTTTTATCAGTGTCTGAGAATTTCATATAAGCATCTCTGTTTTGTAACATTTAAAGCCTAATGTGTAATTTCTTTCTGTAGGGCAAGAAAAAGGCAGCACATCAGGGAACTTCTTTATCCTGTGAGAATTTCTTACACAAATAAATTATGAAGGGAACAGTCTTGACAACACAGATCTTTTGACAGTATCCATGTTAGAACTAGTGAGCTGTACAGTGATGTTATCAGAGTTTCTGGAAGTCGTGTAGGACTAAAATAATAAATTGACTTTGACAGTCAAGGGAAACAAAACCCCCTTCATTACCTTTATTCTTCCTTTGCTTTATATCCCTGAGTATTCCAGCATGCATTGAACACACAGTCTGTCATGTGTAATGTTAACATTCTTTGATTGTATATTGACATTTGAGTTTCAGCAACTTCTAAACTTTTTTTTTTTCCCTTCCACTGATAGCAACAGCTATTTTGAATTAAGTTTCTGTGGAAAACCAGAAATATTTCTGACTATACAAGCAGTAGTCCCAAGAGCTACATGCTAAGGGATTATGCTTTTGGTTGTATGGGTCTGTGGCATTTAACTTCAGACTGGGAGAATTACATCAATACTCAGAGAGAAGAGAATGAATGGTCCTGTGATGGCATGCAACTAAGGCATAAACATAGTCTCAGTGAACTTCTAAGGAAAAATGGGCTCCTTCAGTCTGTATTCTTTTATTAATACATTCAGAATTAAAAAAGGTGCACATTACTACAATCGGCGCATATCTTGCTTAAAAATCTTCAAATATGATTTTTTTTTTTCATTCTAGTTAGATCCTCTTGAGCAAGCCAAGCTGGATTTGGTTTCGGTGTACACATTAAATTCTATGTTCTGGGGTAAGTATGTGGTAGAAGGAGAAGGTAGTATTTATGATTACTATTTGAACACCTAGACAACTGCAAACACTAAATAATCATACTTCATAGCCAAATAATTAAAAACTTGTAATTACCCTGAGGATGCACATTATTGCCATCCATGAAACTCTGAATCAGAAATCTATATTTAGAAATTTCTGTATTAGAAAAGCTAATTTTGTACATGCATGAGTATGTTTCTGGGTTTTTTGTGGCAACCTTTTCTGTCCTTTAAAGGACCGAAAGTTTGACTATTTCAGTTGTTTGGGGGTATTTTAGCTGCAATATTTGATCATAATAGTTTGTCAGACACTTAATGACACAGTTAGTAGTTCTTATTAATGATTTTGTGTGGAAACTTTGGTTTTCCTATGTGAGTGCTTGATAGCCTTCAGTTTAAAAAAAATGTTGTTTTTTTCTTGTAGTATACTTGGCTACCCAGGGAATCAATCCTAAGGAACATCCAGTGAAACAAGAACTGGTGAGTTGCATGTGCTCCATGGATCCTACTTGTGCAGCATTGTTAGCCCAAATAGAAGTTAAAAAATGTTTATATCCACATTTAAA
>VZSR01003793.1:2103416-2179636 GCA_013398615.1 Brachypodius melanocephalos | reverse complement strand
ATGCCCTGCTGGGCTCTCTAAATTAAAGAAAGTTTTTTTTATTTTATTTTTAAACAGTACTGTTTAAAGTAAAGTTGTAGAATCTGCTGAAATTAGAAAAGGATGACGAATGGTATCTTTTCTTCCACCTTTGGTTGAGAATTGGATTCTGTACAGAGCAGCTTTTCACTTGTATCTCTTAAATGGAAAAAAAATGTTACATGCCTGATAATAATTTATAACTTCCAGTATGGCATTTTTTTTTTCCTTACAAATACTTGGAATCATGTTAATCTCTGAGGCTGCCTTTCCTTACTTTTGTATGATTCTAGAAGTACAGTGTGGTTGATTTACCGGCGAAGACGGGAAAGTGTCCCCCTCCCCCTTCCAAGCCCTCCATTAATTCATTTTCTCAGCAGTAAAGAATCCAGTTCAGCAACAAAGCTAAAAGCTTTTTTGGCACCAGTTGTGTGTGTATTGTCCAGTAATTCTGCATTAGTGACATATTTACGACCCATAATAAATCTTTAGTTTTGTCTTTATATTCCATTTAGATGCATGACTACAGTATATATAGAAGGGCAGCTATCTTGAAAATTCTGCTGACTTAAAAAATCCGAATTGTTGAGCCTGAAGAAAAAAAAAAAAACAGAAGTCAAAACTTTTCACTACTCATTTTAATTACTGAATAAATGAAAATATTGAATCTCAGCAGATGTAAAATAGTTAGCTTAAATTCAATACTTACATAACCACCGGAATGGAGGACTAAAAGACATGGAAAGCTAGCCTGAATAACAAGAATACTTCTATTTTTAATTTTGTGAGGTTTTCAGTAGGCTAGACTGTATCATACTAAAAAATGCATCAGTTAATATTTCATGAGCTTTCTGTCAGTCTTTTGTTCCTCCTGTATTATATAGTGTCTGAATACCATGTTAATTTAGTGATACTAAAAACTTTTATCTCTTCTGCTGTGGATATTTTATGTTCATATTTTACTTCACAACTGCCATTTTAACTCTGAAGAAAGAGTGAATATTTTTCTAGCCTAGGTTGTTACTCAGATCTCTTTTCCTTTTGCAAGTATCAAGGTTGAATGAATGCACATTTCTTCCTTCCAAAGGCATTGTGATGTTCTTATTCATGTGGAAAGAGAATTAAAAAAGACAGTTGTGTCATGATTATTTTGTTTTTAGAATTGCTCTCCTTGTGTACATACAGGTATTCAAACTGTATTAATAAAACTCACACTCAGGCTATCAGAATTCATTTCTTTTGTCAAGTTGACCTTTTCCAGCTCCTTTTTTCCCATGTTAATGCATATAGGGTTTGCCATCTGTTCTCATTAGCCATCTCAGTCACCCAAGAAATATTAGGGCCGATGATGATTTCAGACCCCGTAAAGCTCTCCTTGTTAAAGCTGTGGTTTTGATACAGAAAGAGTGGCCAAGCTTTTGACAGTTTCTTATAATGAACACTGAAGAGTTGAAAATGAGTTCTGTAGTGTAAGTCCTTGTTACTTTTGTTCCAGACTCAAAGAGGTGGCAATGGCTGTGTGAGAAATGTGTGGGTTACATACCCAAACTTATTTTAGCAGTATCCTCGCAGGTTCTGTTAATCCACATTTATAATTCAGGTATCAGGTAGAGCACTACATATATGTGTATACATATATGTGTGTATATATATATATATGTATGTATATATATATGTTACTGTTGTTTTTATGACAGTAACACCCAAAGGCCCTACAGTTAAAGGCCATATTAGGCTAAATATGTAGACCTGAAATCTATAAACTAAATTGTTCAATATTTTGCAGAGTTACTGTAAGTGAAGAGAAGCAGGCACTTAGCAGAGTGGATTCCCATCTTAAAGCTGCTTAGTACCCTCTCAAAGTAATTTTCTTTGTTTGTTGCAGGAGCAGATGAGGATCAGTAGCCACGTAAATGAGATTGTTAGGCTGGGAGGGTATACCTCTGTGAGGCTGAGTCCAGGTCATGGTTTGGTCAAAAAAAGCCCCCCATAAACACCAAATAACTTTGGTAGACTAAGATAAGTCAAGAAAATGCACCCTTTTCTCTGGAAACAAGCCTGTATTGTTATTTATGGCCATAAAATGAACTTCTGATATGGCTGGAAACTCATCAGGCTGCCCTAAATAAGTTGATAAGCCCCTTGACCATTTCAGGAACTAGACTTCTGTGTAGTTGCATGTGTAATGCTTGCACCATCTTTGATTTTGTGTAAGATGCTTTTTTAGCTTTGCTTGGACTTGTTGAATTTTTTTTTCTTTTTTTTTTTTTTTTTTTTTTTTTTTTTTTTTTTTTTTTTTTTTTTTTTTTTTTTTTTTTTTTTTTTTTGTGGACAGAAGTCAGGCGATATAATTCATCCATAAATGTGTCAAATACTTAAATATTGTTTTGGCATCTTTATGTAGGTTAGACTCTGAACTGACTTCAGTATTTTATTTTCTAACTTTGCCTGCAAGAACAGTTCCCATCTCTCTGCAAATTAGATGCAGAGTCTGCGTCTCTGCAGGACTTTGTGTTCCTGTTACAGTGGGTGTCATGCAGATGGTATGGGAGGCACTGCTCAAGAGAAGTCTCAAATTTGCAAAGGGCCTGGTATATTTGTTTAAGTAATATTATTCTTCTAGGTATTACAGTTCTAGAAGTGTACAGTGTGGAGAATTTCTATTCATTGATTTATTTTTGCAGTAATCTTGGGAGAATGGTTTGAAATACTTTTCCTTTTTTTCTTTTTTTTTCCCCTCCCTAGGAAAGAATAAGAACATACATGAACAAGGTCAAAGAAATAACAGACAAGAAAAAGGCATCCAAACTCGATAAAGGAGCTGCTTCTAGATTTGTAAAAAATGCACTCTGGGAACCAAATGCAGAAAATGAACATACTTCCAAAACTCCTGCTAAAGGGAAAAAGCGACAGAAGGACTAAATCTTCTTTTCCCCTCATAGCAATTGCAGACACCTAGAACTTGTTTGGAAATGTTTTGCATACTGCATGCATCTCCTGGGAGTGCTATATAAAGATTAATTTAAACTTAAAAACTTTACAGGATTTGTATTTTGTCCAGAATACTTGTCACTGAGGTGATCACATTTAATGTGTATCTAAAAGTGCCATTTGATGCACATTTGACATTTCCTTACTGAAATGGTAATGACCTGAGATATACTTGCTGGTAATAAATAAAAGTGATGTTTTGTATATAATGCCTATTAATTCAGTTTTTTAAAATGATTTATTGACACTTTTTAATGTCTTCAATCTCCTCAATATTAAAAAGTTTCAAACACTGCTCTCCAGTCTATGGTGTTTATGAAAAAGCATTGTGTGAAATGTCATATTTGTAGAATTTTGTGAGGTTTATTCACTGTGTTAAACTTTTTTCAGCCTTTTAATTTGAATGTGTGCAATATTCCCTTACTTCTGTTGCCTCTGAGGAAGCAGGGCTTTGAGGGCCACAGGCAAACATCCTGAATTCCACTGTAAGCCCCTGTGTCTAGTCAGTGGAAAAGTTAGATATTCCCTAAGGGCAGTTTGTAGGGTCCAAAAAAAAAGGAGCAGTCTGGGGGTGGCTGTTAGGAAACAGCACATGCAGGAACTTTATGGAATATTGGTTGCAGTGCTCATCCCTTAGTGCTGACACTCAGAGAAATGTGGGTGGTAGGAGTGTGGCCATCTCTTGGTGTTTCTCAAATCTTCATTAGGAAAAGCATCCTCTGGTGCAATAAAAACAGAATAAAAACTACTGCTCCATCTTGCAAATACTGTATTTCCCCCTCAAAATATGAAGCTTAGTTGTTTAGGAAAGGAAGGCCGTTAGGTGGGTTCAGTTTTCAATATGCTGCAATGCAAAGCTCAATTATCTGCCCAAAAGCTAGCAAGGAATTAACAATTACAGAAATGGAGGAAAAATAGATGATTTAGCTCACAAAAATGCAGTTTGAGTAGCAGTCCATACAAATGTTTGTGAGATGTTGGTAGTGTGAAAGACTGAATGATAAGAACAAAGGAATCCAGTATAGATCTAGTACTGCAAAGCTTAATAATGTTCAGTGGATGGTTACTGTCCTTGGCATTGCAGCAGGCAATGCAGAGTGTGAACTGAATTGAATTAGGTACTAAAATGAAGGTTTTTCTCTATTATCTAAAAATACAAATTTGAAAGTAAAAATTCAATGCATTGACAAGTTTTTTAAACTCATTATGTGTCTAGAAACTTTTTTAGTGACTGGTATGAATTTACATATTTTTTGTTGACAATAAACTCTTCAGGTAAGTAGCAATGCCTTCAATGCTTCTAACAGGAAAACTATTTAGATAACCTTGTTACCTCAAATCCACAGGACTGCTTAAGAACACTTGTCAAAGGTGTAAAAAACTAAAATGAGAAAGCTTTATTCAGGTTAATGTCATGGTTGTGTCAAATGAAGGAGCTGTCGGACTTGGGCGGGGTTTTTTTTGTTTGTTTGTTTAATTAAAGTTAAAAATTCAGAAGATCCGAGGTGTGTTCTTGACCAGAAGTAACACATTTGTGTAAAGTAGTTTTTCTGGATGGTTTAGGTGGTGTTTGTGTGGAAGTCTGAGTGCCCTGGCTCGTTCTCCTTTCAGCCTGACACTGCAGATGGCAGTATTAGACCGTTCTAAATTGTGTGAATGTTCAGCTCTGCATGTACAAAGCGCGAGGTTCAAATTGTTGATCTCAAATGCACTGATGTGAACAAAAGAAAATAAAAAAGGTCAGGTGTTCTTTGGACTGGTTGGGAAGGAGGTTGGATAGAAGTGGTCTGAAGTAGCACAGAGCAGAGCACTTTAATACAGAAATTTTCTGGGAGATAACATCTTCTGCTTTGAGAGGCATTGTCTGTAGGAAATGAGTAGCTCAGCTTGTACTTATGCACAGTGCTGTTAATTAAAAGGGGATTGGAGGACATTTCCGTTACATGATTTTCCTCTTAAGCTTCAATTATGGGTTTTGTTTTAAAAGGATAATTTCTGAAAAGGATCATAATTCATTGTCCAGCAAAGTACACAGGTTTCGTTGGTAAATATTTAAACAAGAATAATGCAAGGCTATTAGCTAAGACTTACTGAGGTAGAAGTCCATCTGGCATAATTAATTATGTGCAGGTATTTGACATTTGTAATAGAGCAGTTTAAATAGATATAGCATATGCAATTTTGTGATTTTATTTTTTTTTAAGATTTGCATCATTCAGTACAGCTGTTAATAGTGTGGATTGTGGCTTTGGTTTTCTGACACAACACAACCCAGACAAATAACCCACAAACTAAAAATCCTCACTCTGTGCTTATTCATTAACAGCCCTATTAGAAAGAAGCTTGAAATCATGATTATGAATGCTAAGTGGTTTTTATATCATTGAAGTGATTACTTTGTTAAAGATTTTGTTTTGATTCAGATATTTAATGAGTTCTTGGAACTTTTCTTGCTTTCCACTCTTTGCACCAAGGAAGAGGTTGGTGAGAGCATGTGAAGTTGGCAGCTGGGACTAGAATTTGGTATGAGGTTGCAATGGGGAATTTTCCAAGTTTACAAAAAACATATTTCAGAAGAGAAATGAAAATGCAGCTCAGGATGTTAAATCCCACTCGTGTTAGTGGCAAATAACTACATAAAAATAGCAATTTGGCATTAACCTAGCCATATAAGGAGATTTTTACTGTAACAAAATGACTATCTGACATGAGAAACTACATATTCTCCAAGCTGTGTGGAGTTTCCACAGATCTACTCCTAGAAAACATTTCTCTGACAGAGAGTTTACTGTGGCTGTAAACAAAGAAGGAATTTTCCTAGGGCTTAAATTTCCAGCCTTAAAAATGCTAGCCATATGACTTAGGAAGTCAACATATCAATGAGGCTCATTTCTACTCCTTCAGTATTTTTATTACTGGAGAACTACATTCCTAAGAGTTTGTTTTTTATTAAGTCATCTTTTTTTTCCTGGCCTTGAAAATCAGTGCTAGCATAGAGCTTTGTCAAAAACTGTCAGTGTTGCAGTTACATTGACAATCTCTTCAGACATATTTATCTGGAATAATAACAGCTAAGCAACAAAATTCTCTCAGGATTAAGAATTTTCTTGGGTTTAAGACAGACTGATACTCAGTTTTTAACTGCAGGGCTGGGACCATTACAAATGTAAATGGAAATCCTGGTTTTTATAGTAAATGGCATACATGATGAGTGATGGTGATCTGTTTCTCCAGTTCTAGAAGGAGAGACTTTGGTTATCTAGATCAAGATTTGTATCTGCTCTCAGTCACAGAAGGCTTTGGGAGCCATGAACAGCAAATTCCAATCTGTAACTGGAAACGTGGGTGGAGTTACATTAGTGGAAATGGCACCTGTGGCACAGGGTTTCCAACTTAAAAGTGCCAAAATAATTGAAAGTGGTTGCATCCCAAATGTGTACAGATTAATAGTTCTCATAAATTGAGACGTAAAGATGTCAAAACAGGGCATTATTAATTTATGTTATTTATGTTTCTTAGACATGGACCTGCCAGTGATTAAAAAACAAAAAGGTGTTAAGCTACAACAGTTACAGAAAGTAAATTCAATTTGTTATTTTAGAATTATACATGATACACATTTGTTTAAAAATGCATTTAAGTTCTGCAGTGGGACAGTGTGGTTTTCCTAATCTGCTTTGGGTAGTGTTTCTTACACAAAATTTCAAAGAGTCCACATGAATGCTTTTGTTTTGCAGGTCACTCTTAGCATCTTAGCATTAGTGGTAGTTTGTTTGTTTGTTTTTTCCTTCAATTTCTGCTTTCCAGTGGGATACACTTGTGATATTTTATTGATAAACAGTATCTTTTTTGCTGACTTTTAACCTTCCCTGTAGCAGAAGATTACAGATCTATGGAATACTTAGTGCTGGTGATCTAAGAAGCAGACCTTGAACTGAACTGTTTTCAGCAGCTGTACCAAAGGAGAAAGAGCAAAAGCTTGTTTTTACTACTAAGCTGAGTGAATATGGCATGGAAATCTTGTAATGGCAAGGTATCAATTTGTAAAGTGATATATTTCAGAGGGGATGCTAAACTCGACTGTGAATAAAAAGCTTTATAAATGGAACATTTAAGAGGCTATCTTTTATTTTTCAGTGTAGGGTTGCATTGACATGCATCATTTCAATTTGGCAGCCCCAGCAAATTGATGGAAGCAATTCAGGATGATAATTCAGTATTGCCAAGAGGCTTCTTCTGAGTCTAGTGTGGACACGTTCCATGGACAAACCTAAAGTCTAAGTGATAGAAAATGGATTTAATTGGGCTCTGTATTGTTGCAGCTTTGCATCAGGACAGTCTTGGTATCAAAGATCCCTAGATCATATCCAAAGAGTAAGTACATGAACCAAAAACTAATTTTCAAGCAAACGATCACCTCCAATTTATGGTGATATATCTTGCATCACAATGATCCAGAATAGACAGAAATTAGGTAAAACTCAAATGTGGTTGCAAATGTACTTTATTAAAGTATTAATTCTAGGGGTAAATTCTCAGCTACTGTTTACCAGCAGGGTCTATTAAAGTAAATGAGCAGCTGCTGAGCTCTGCAGTAGTCTTTGATATTCTCAGTTGATATGGATATTTCCATGAATATGGTGTAGCTTTTGTTTTCTAGAATGGTTTTTTTTTCTTTTTTTCATTGTCACCTGAGTGGTTTTTGTCCTCATGGGAACAAATGAGTCATTGTTTAAAGTAACAAAGTTCCCGTCCCCGTTATTGAAAGGTGAGAAGGAAAAATGCCTAGTAACAAACACTGACAAGTTGGAGAGCATAAACAGTCTTTTTAATTTATTGCCCTGGGCTGACAGACCTACTCCCCATCTCACATACAAGACAAAACACGTTTTCCCCTGTGAAGTTTCCATGGAGAGAGCGATTCCTTAAGGCAGTTAATCACATGGGGTGCTGTCTGTGGATGCACACATTACACATCCACCTGCGTGTTATAGATCTCTTGGCTGTCAGGAAGTTCAGTGTTTAACAGAATACAAAGTGCATATTACTGAAATGCTATTGTTGGAGACTCTGTATAACATCACAAGCTTAATTCTCTTTGCTTTGAGTCAGTTTAACTCTTGATTTCATTAAGGTCACAGTAGCAAAAATCCAGTACAAAAGAACTGAGGATTTGGCTTTATGTAGGTATGAATGTCTTTATGTAACCAGCACTAAGATATTTGCTTCCAGTGAAATTTATTTGTCTGTTAAAGTCTACTTCCTCCCTGCTTTGACAGTATTTGTTAAGCTTTGTTTACCTTTTATTATATACAGGGCTTACTATTCATACTTCCACACAGTGCCTCAACTTCTTATGGTAATATGTTCCCAGATGTTTGTAATTTTGCCAGCTTTTAACTACTTGTATTGGACTTTTTCATGTTTGGTCTCTGCCATGAGTGAATTCCCCCAAAACCAGAAAGGTTGAGCAGTTCTTAGAGTTGTTGAAGAACATGATGTGTAAAGCATAGGCCACGCTGGAATGTCAGCTTAAAATTTCCAACTTTGTTTTTCTAAAGGTTGTAACTCTCCTTCACTGAGGTAAAAATTTGAAATGCATCATCAGGAGATTTAAAAAAAAAAAAAAAAAAGTTATTTCAGGAAAAATGTATCCAGGTAAGGGCTCTGGGGAAACCTCACAAACTGCTTGGAAGGGACTGGCCCTTACTCTGCTTGTGTTCTGGTTTTGCCATGCATGGGAAGCTCCCAGCACAGTTCTGAGGCCATAGATTGCTTAGGGAGGAATATGGGCTTGAAAATTAAAGTTTAATTAATCTCAGATGATGACAGGGCTCTGTAACATACTATATCTGAAGAGTTGCAGATCTAGTCCAACTTTGCCTATTTTAACAGTGTTGTTTTAATGTAACTTTATATTCATTTCAGATTTTTTTCAATCCTTAATGTAGACCACGGATGCTCTTATATGTATCTGATTCATTTACATTATGATCACACTGAGATTTAGTTTTGTACCAGTTAAACTAAAATGGAATTAATTCACATGTGGCATCTCCTTAAGTGGTAACTCCAGTGTAAAGGTGTCTCTTTTCACTGTTTAAGTATGTTGAATGTATTAAAAATCTGAATTTTTGATTTTGTCTCACTCAAAGCATAAATAAGGGTTACAGTTGTCATTTGTTTTCTAAAAGGACGTGCATTTATTTTTTTAAGCTATGGGAGCTGCTCCTTGCTTGAGGTGGTAAAATGAAGTCTGGTCCATTTCACATATTCTTTTTAATAGGTGTTCTTGTGATGTGTAGAATGAAGTATCCTATTTTTTGGAAGATACTCAGATCATTAAAGACTAAGAATTCGACCTCATCCCTTGTATATAGAATTACACAGAAGACTTTTGGTAGGTAAATAAGTAATTTCTGGGCATAGGTTAGTATTTCTAGATGTACCTTTACTTTTTCTCCAAAACAGGGAAAACTGCCCAGACAGAGACTTATGCACCTTATACACTTCATACCCACTTACACAATTTACAGGAAGAAAATAAGCTACTAAAAAACTTTTTGAGTTTGGTTTTTTTTTTTTTTTTTTTTTTTTTTTTGTCTTTTGCCACCTGGGTGAGGCTGTAGTGTCAGAAAAATTAAGGACCAGATTTTGCCCATGAGTTTTCTGGCACAAGTTTTCAGAATGCAAAAGGCCAGATTCTGATATTGGCTACAGCGACTTGTGACTCGCAGAATTATCTGATGCCATGGCACTTAGATTCCCATGGCAAAAAGGTAAGATATAATTGAGCCAAGCCTCCAGTTCATGCATAATGGTAAGTTCATCTGGTCCAAAGAGAATTTGAGGTTTTAAGTTATTTAAGACAAAGCCTGCACTGGGTGGCTGGCTGGACTCAGGAGCCTCAGTAGTCAGTATCTCAGCTGGCAAAGATTAGTAATGATTTACTCTGCTCAAGCATCCCACCAACAACAGGGGAAAAAACAAAACAAAACAAACAAACAAACAAAAAAACCCCAAAAATCTGAAAGCTGATTCTCAGCTGGCATCACCTGCAGTGACTTTGCTGGCAGTGTGTGTGTATTAACAATTTGTGTTAACATGTTGCTAAAATATCTGAATATTTCTTTGAAGTAACGGCAGAGCACAGAGCTTAGGGTTTGAAAAGCACATGGAAAATTAACCAGTCAACCATGAGCTTAGAAGTTTGTAATTTTTGTCTATTTAGTGTATCTTGTACTTCTTTATTTTAGTAGTTTACCTTACTTGTGCAAGTCTTAAGTTTTGGGATTTTTTTCAGTTTGATTACAGCACAATAGAGAAAGTGGGTAAATTCTCATGTTAAATTATGTTAGTGCTTAAAGGCCATTTCGTCTCTTTTTTCAGTCTTTCAGCTGCCTTTCCTATGTTCACCTTCAATGTAATTCTACTGTGTGGCTCTACCTCTGCCTCTGAAATCAGACCGAATGAAAGAAATACTGCCAAAAGTTCTTCAGGGCTCCTCACAACTCTGAGCAGAGTTGTGCTCCTTGAGCACATCTGTGTGATATTAACTAAAAGACAGTAATTGCTACAAAAACAAGATGTATTAAAATGGCGAGAATATCTTACAGTCTGATAAATCAGTTTAAATTAAAAGCAAAAGTGAACAGTATATAAATCCCTGGAAAACAGTATGAACTGTTGGGCTCCTTGGGAGCATCCTCACCCAAATGTCTCCCTCAGTTCCCTCCCCAGCATCCTATGCACCCCTCCACTATGGGCAGCATTCCTGCCCCAAAATCATCTGTTCACAATATAATAAAACAGATGTTTGTTCCTTTAACCACTTCATACATTTTGTCACCAAAAGTGGTTGCGGTGCTGCCTTAAAGGGGAACCTTAGCTCACCTTGCCTGAGGAGGCCTGTCAGATGCTGTATTTGCTTCCCAGCATATACTGACTTGTAGTTCACTTCCTCTACAAGAAGTGCAAGTAAAAGATCTACTTTTCCTTGCATTTATATCGATATTAAACACATTGTGTCCCTTAGTGGAGGAGCAGGGCAGGGAAGCAAAGCGGGGACGTATTTCTGAGGGAACGCATTTAATGCCTGAGGAGCCCCTTCCTCACGGGGCCTATCAGGCGTGCCGTGTTTTGTGTATTCAATATATAATAATGTATATATATAATATAATAATGTATATAATATAATAATGCATATTTTGACAGTCTCATTTTTACATTTCCCCCGTTTCTCCTGCGATTGGAGTGCTCGGGGTGCTTTTCCCGGTCTCCTCGCCATCGCTGAGGGTGAGGCCGGGAGCCGGCGGTGGCTGAGGGGAAAGCAGGACAGCGGCCTCAGACCAGGCCTTTGGCCTCTGCTTCCAGGCAATTTCGGCACTTTTTTTTTTTTTTTTTTGCCGCCCTGTTTCTTTTCCATGCGGTGGCAGCAAAGGAACATCAAAGAGACAGCGGCGAGAAGAGCTTTTAGTCTCAGAAATCTGCTCACGGGGTTCTGTGTGGGGAAAGAAGCTCTCAAAGTCTTTAAAAACGCAAAAATACTGCATTTCTGAGACAAGTAAAACTGAATGCTACTCCACCCATCAGGTAGTCTAGTTAAGAACGCTGTTGTTTTTTTTTTTTAAATTTTTTAAAAATTTTTTTAAATTTTTTTTTTTTTTTATTTTACCTCTTTTTAACTAGCGCGTGAAGCAGACTGCGCCACATCTTTTGACTCTGGCAGATTTTAGCAGCTTTTTATGAGCAACCTGTTAAATTTCCATATGTTCTGCTTAGTTTTCTGTCTGATTTCCTGGCGAGGTTTTAAAAACGGCGTGTGTATATGTCTGTGTTTATGTACACACGTAATGTAATCTCTGCAAAATTGGAAAGTAATACACTGACTTCTGAATTCAGCTGAGTTTATAGACCTGTTTCTAATCCCACTTACACCTGTTTTATACTCACGGAAGGCTGCTAATGTGGATAGCTTTGCTCCTGATTTACAGCGGTGTAAGCAGAAGCAGATTAGCTCCTTTATTCTCAGGATCCTGATAGGTGGCAAATATTGAGTGGAAAAGTGGAAAAGGGCAGCGTTTCTCCGCTGCAGGCTGGAGAACAGGACCCCAGCTGGTGCTCTGTGAGCTTTAAAGGTTTTGCATTTCTTTGGGAATGAATGATTTTAGCAGAAGGGCTAAGCAGGTGTTGCCTTGCGTTCTGTGGTTACCGCTGGCCCGGTGTGTCGTGCTGGGTGAGTTTGAGGTGAGCACATCTGTGCAGCGCCCTGTCCAGATTAGAGCCGTGTCCTTCCCACTGTGTGGCAAAAGATGATCAAGGGCTGCAGCCTCAGCCAGCAAAAATAGATGTTCTTCTCTTGATGGAATGATGAGTTTCACCAGCACAGGATGGTAGCGCCAAATGCCTTTTTTTTCTTTCTGTCTTTTTCTTTTTCTTTTTTCTTTTTTTTATCACTTTATCTGGGAAATTTTAGGTCTAACTTTTGTGAGGTTTATTCTCTGCTTAGCATCTGGTCACTAATTATTTTCATGCCTGTGCCTAAACTAGCAAATAAGCACATCGCGGGTCCAAGAAACTTGTATGTTAAGTCTTAAAATCTTGCTTTAACTCATACCTCTGTAAATCGTGGCTAGCCTAACTGATTCCTGTGCATTTACACTATAAAAATATTAAGATATTAGTAAAGACTTATTTTAAGGGTTTCCTTAGACCTAAAACTTGATTCAGGTATGACACTAATGAAATCAGTGGTGTTATGTGGTTGTGAAATCCTGATGGGGGCAATAGAGCTTGAGTTCTGTTTTACATTCCATGAGCAAACCTGCTGGTGATTCACCCCTCCTGGCCAAGTTTGCCCACTGAATTTAGGAGGAATGCAAAATCAAGCCCTTTGGGTTCAGTCACAGCCCACTGACCCATGTAGTTACTTGCATATTAGTTGCCTTTTTTTTTTTTTTTTTTTTTTTTTTTTTTTTTTTTGTCCAGAATTTCAGCAGTTGGAGTCTCTGAAGATTTTGCTGCTGAATCAACCCACTGGTATAAGATTATTCTGGCTGAATCCCAAGATTAGTTCCTTGTTTGAATCTTGGAGAGTGAATGCAAAGTACTCAGCTTCCAGAAGAAACCCTGTAAAGAACGAATCTGGTTTGCAAACCCTTTAGCCCCCCCTTTTTTGTGTGTGTGTGTGAGGGGGGGGGTTGTTTGTTTGTTTGTTGCTTTGTTTTTTATTTTTCTTATTTATTTTTAGAGGGAAAACACTCTTATGCATATCCATTGAGAAAAAAAGAACTTTTACCCTTTCTCTTCTTCCCTTTTCCTCTTAAACAATGTGTCTAGACTTGTTCTGCTTCTTATAGCACTCCTGAGTAACACCATAAAGGGCATGGGTTTAACAATTAAGATGGATTTTAAGACAAGGACATGAAGTCCTCCATTAGGCAACCATGGTTTCTGCACTTTGTTAAGAGTTGCCTCATTCTGTTAAAAAATCCTGTCAACATCCCTACCTAATTAGGTTTGTTGGCCTCCAAAATTTTGTTCCATAACGGTGTTCCTGTATTTAAGCTGCTGGTTTAGTGATAGCTTTCTTATTTCAAACCAAAATGTGTCCATTTGGCAATTTACAAGCCATTTGTTCCTGTGTCTGTGTAAATGGAAAACCCAGTTTTGCTCCAACTGAAGTGATTTTTTTCTGGTTTTGATCCATTACAATTTTTGTTATTCATGGGTTTGCTTTGTGATGGAGGCAGCAGGACTACAGCTGGTAGAAACCTGTCTGTGGGTGCTGAAAATACCATGCTAACACTCTGATCTCGAGTCCCAAGCAAATTTCCCGGTGACTTTGGCTTAGGTTTTGCCATCATAAGTTTCAAAGTTCTTCTATCTTCTTCACCTGGATGTGAATCTCTGTCCTGAACGTAGAACAGAATTTTCCTTTCTGCTACTGAGTGCTTCTAATCGCTTTTATTTTCTAGTGAAAGAAGTAATTGGTCTTTTCAAGCTCAGCAGGAGGCTCAGAACTTCAGCCAACACTGGATTATGCCCATTGTCATGAGTGATTGGAAGAAAGGAGGATATTAAAGGTTAATTTTTTTTTTTAAATGAGGTAAATTGCCAAAGGGGAACAGCAGTTTGCCATCTCATGACTTTACAATGTTATTTGCAGGTACAGAGACCTAACCCTCTTTAAGTCCTCAAACAGCAGCAGACAAACCTCGTGGGCTTGTATTCCAGACAGTGGCAGAGAAAATAGATCTGGGAAAAGGATATGTCAACTCTTTCCAGTGCATTTCCCTGAAAGGGCAGGTAAGCTCAGTTCTGCCCTGTGAGGATAAATCCCTCCATGGTTCCCCAGCAGCAGCTAGTACACAGAGCACTTTGCCATGGAGGAAGAAAAATATCTGTTTTTTTTTTTCCCCCACAGTCCCTATGAATCCATTGTTACTATTATTGTCTACTATAGACAGGCATGGAAAGTTTTGTATTTTTTTAAAATATTATTAAATTAAATCCATTAAGGAAAGATTGGCAGAATCATTTGAATTGATATAATTTTGATTGTAAGTTTATTATGCCTTGATGATGGATGAGTCAAGGAAACAGAGGTTTTTCATGACAGAATCAGGTTAACTTGCTGTTTATAGTGAAATATAATTTCCTAGTTGTCTTTAGTGTTTATGGCAGTGAAGCCTTTAAGTTTGAAGCCATAAATGCTCTTCACATCACTACTGGCTGAAGGAGCATTATTTTGAATCATGCCAGCTGCAGATGTGGACCTTCATGTGTGGGGCCATGTTGCAGATGGAACAATCTTGAAAGGCAAAAGTTATGGTTTTCAGCAGCATTATAGCCAAATTTTAGCTGAAAAGATAAAGCACTTTCAAGGACTTCTCCCCTTCCCTGTATACAAGCGTGAAGGCATCTTACTCTGTTGTGATTTAAAAATCAACAGTAATTAATTTCCTGTTCTGTTGGCTTTGGTCAGTGGGTATAGAAAATTATTTTGCTTCTACAAGTGCCATTTTTAAGCTCTTAAGAGCAGGGATACATGGTCACCAGAGCAGGGTCTTGAAAGAGAATATCTTGTCCCAAATTTGAAGAAGGTAAGGCTTATTTTGCATGCAAATAACAGAGTATTTGTCTTAACTTTTAATTTAATTGGCTGCTCAAAGTGAGATACAGAGCTTCTTACTGTCATTCATAGAAGGGGCAGGATTGCTGGATCATGTCATTCCAATCCACGTGTCTTTTTGCCTGTATGTCATAAGAGAAAATTCTGGACTTGTGCTTAGACTGGAAGATTTATCACTTTTAATATATATGCATTGCTCCCCTCTTTCCTTTTGTTTCCCTTTGTTCTTATTAACAAATTCAAACACAGGGTCCTAACAAGAAAGTCTGGCTGATGTTTTGAGGGGATGAAAGGCAACAATCCTATTTTTAATTAGTCACTAAAGATGAGGTTCAGCCAGAGCTCCTCAATGACTCCCTTAAAAAGGCAGGATCCCACTGCAGAGTAAGTAGTCATAATTTCACTGAGACTATGATTTCAGACACAGAGTCATTGGGCTTCTCCCAGTGTTTGTCCAGATTCTTCTCCAGATTCAACCAGATACTCTTTTTCTTTTTAAAACTGACAGTTAAAGCTATTTAAAAGTCCCTTTTGCAGGTTATTGCCTGAAGATCACAAGAGATACTAATAAGAATATTAAAAATAAGAAAGTAAAAAATTAGGGAAAAATACAAAGGAATGGAATGCATAAACCCTCTTTCTCCTCAGTATTTACCTTGGAGTGTTGCCCTCAGAGATCATCCTATAATGTCAGCTCTGTTTACTCCTTGAGTAAATGTCTGGTGTCACTTTAATAAATCAGATGAACTCTGCTCAGAGAGATATGAAGCCTGTCATTTGATCATTAAGATTATTTACTGTAGGGTATGCAGCTGAAATACAATAGTAATACAGACACACACGAACCTAAACTCCTAAACAGAACAAAATTAATGGATGAAGCCTGACACAGTATGTTTTAAGGTAAAAGGACATCAATCAATCAATACCTAGTTTAGATCATTGTGATGATGTTTGATGCAGAACCTTCTGAGCCAATCCAAAATAGTGCAGCCGGTTTTAAGTAAATCAGCACAATACATAAGACTAATTTTTATGGGCCATCTGTACATAACAGGCTGCTTTCAGAGATTTTTTCCAAATGCTATGAGATGTAACTTGCAGCTCACAGAGCAATGTGGGCAGTAAGAGTCTTAGATGTAGGTGTATTTACAATTGCAAGCTGTGCTTTTACCCACGGAGTTTGCTTTCCTTAGGGAAGAGCAGCATGATGTTGACACATTATCACCTGCATTTCTTTGTTTCTGTACCCTAGAAGTGGGTTGTTTACATTTTGTCAAATTCGTTTGTGCCTTCAAAATTAGAGTGCTCGTAAGAGAAATGTGTCCTCAGTTGGCCCTAGAGGTTGTAGTTAGGGAATATTGAAATTTTGTTTGCTTCTTGCTTTCAAGATGCAAATAGCTTTTCATTACAGTTGTAAATGTTGCTAGCATGATTCCTTGAGAAACCAACAGACACTGACAGAGACCTGGCAGCTCTCTGACTTTGCAGCTCATGCAGCTTAATCCTGATTGAATTCCTCTGTGGCTGAGCAAGGCACAGAGCAAGGGGCAGGCTCTGATATCTAAGGGTAGAATGAGATGGCATAGACAGCCAGCCCACATTCTGTGAGAGGATCTACAAGTGCTTTATGCCAGCGTTCTGTATAAGCTGTGATCTGATGTGCATCTGGATGTCATTCAGAAGGGACAGTTGAACTGGGAAGGGTTGTGATGATCCTGATAACTTCTTCAGGATGAGCTTGGTTGGAGATTGATGGACTGGTGTGTTCACATCAAGAGCCAGACTCTTTGCTCTCGCTCCAGGCAGGTTCTGCATCTGGCTAAGCAAAAGGGGGACCTGGCTGTTTATTACAAGTGTTTCCCCACACCAGAAATGCCCTAGGACTTTCACTCTGTGATCTTCAGATGCCAGAGAAATGATTGTAGGACTTGGGTGAATTCTGTCTTTCTCCCTAGGTTTTTGTGAGGCCAGTGGGTGCAGTTAATGCCCTCAGGAGCTGAATTTCACCTGGATCTGCTGCCTGCAGAACCTTGCACACTTGTTTGATCCTATTGCAGGATCTTATTAAGTTTCATGGGGAAGTCTGGGTCAGTCTTGAGCCTTCACGTGGCAGAGCTGATAAAGGTGTGCTCAGCTTTATATTTATGAGTAATCCCCACCTCTCCTTCCACAAGAGCAGTGAGAATTGCAATTTCTCAGGACAGCAGAAGTGATGGTGAGCAAAGTATGGACATTTGTTCCACAAAACAAAAAAACCCCCTGTTTTATGATCCCTTCTCTATCAGCAGCACAGACCAGTGTCCATGCGCATCTGTAATACGTGTGATTCAAGTGGGGTTTGCTTGTTGTAACTGAGCTAAAACAGACTGCGAGAAAAAGAATTATATTTGGAAAGAAAACACCTGAGGTGTTATGTCCTGTGTCCTTCTGTTGATATTTTTCATGCTTGTAAAACCTCACAGTTTGATTTGTTGATCCCATGAAATCATCAAGGGATTGAAATACCTGGAAAGACTCTTTGCCATGGAAGCAGGCAGTGGGAAATGTACTGGGCCACTCTGCTAGTCACTTGAAACTGTAAAAAATTAAATAAATATGAGAGAGAGAGAGTGGTGGGTAAATGACAAAACAAGCAGTGGGAAATACCATTCTAAATTTGTGTGGCCTAGGATTTCTAATGATAAGCTTTTATCCCATTACATCTAATTGACATAGAACCTTATTATTAACAGATTAAGAAGTATTTACTCCCTGAAATATTTGGGACATTTTAGTGAGTTTCTATTCATGATAGACTGTTGAAAGGACTATTATGGCCTGGCTGACATGCAACCTGCGAAAATGATCCAGCAGTTTTCAAAGTTAATGAAATGTCATTTGTCATAGGCTCTGCAGGTGTGACTCTGTTTCCATGTTATCATATGTGATGGAGTAATAGCTGGATTGCAGGCCTATTGCCAAGCATAATGCACATTCTGCCAGTGTCACTGGTGCAGAATTGCATAAATCCTACCAATAGTGAGAAGTCTTGAAATGCATGATCTTTCTCTTCTAAGGTCAAGCAAGACTACACCATAACTTAATTTTAGCCTTGCTGTCTCTGCAGTCAGAATGGTAACGTTCAACATTGGCTGTCCAGTGTCTTTGTCTGAAGGGTTAATTTTGAAGGGCTTCATTATTTTACTTTATTTTGGTTTATGTTTTGTTTGTTTCTTTTTTCCCCTCTTCAATCCCCAGTCAAGAACTGCATGAGTGAACTGGCTCTGGAAGAGTGTTTTGTAAGGAATTTTTTGGTTCGCTCCCAGGCCTTTGCACCGTGTCAGAACACAAGGGATGGCATTTATTCTAACTGCATGACTGAGGATGGGAAAAATTCTCAGATGGCTAACAGTACCTTTACCAGGATTATTAGTGGGAATAGGCAAAGGTTGAGATACCAAAGCTGATGAGGTAACTTGCATACAGGAATGTGCTGTTTGCTAGAGCTCTAATGACAACAAATAGTGTTATGTTCTTTTTCAGTGCCAGCTGTTTAGCTGGGGTAAATCACTGAGTGTAAACACTGGAGAAATTCAAAGGGGAAAAATAATGCCCAACCCCCTTAAATTTATCTTGTTAAAGATTTAGTCTGTTATTTCTTGAAAATTATGTTTTCACGTGCTTACAGTTTGGACATTTTATTTGCACTTGCTCTCCCTGAGCAAGAAAGCAGAACAATGGAGAAGGGTAGGCTTGATTCTTTGCTGATATGCAAAGCTGATACCCCTGTGCACCATTTTCTGAATTGTTTAGTCAATTATACACAAACCTTAAAATCTTCCAAGCTTGAAGTGCCTAACATACTTGCTTAACCATCAAATCTGAGGTACCTGGAACAAGCCAGTTCATAGAGAAATCTGGAAATGCTCTTTATGCTTTTGTGTACTTCTGCTACTGCACGTTTCTGTCCCTCTCTGTGATGCCGACCCTCACAGCATCACATTTTCAAAGGGGCAGGTAAAATACAGCTTTCTTCTGCACCTCCTCTTTTATTTTTCTAGTTTTTAAAAATGATTATTATTTATTGCAGTATTGCACAGAAGTTGAAGCTTGTCCTTACTTCTGTAGGCTCTCATATGCAGAGAAGTTTAATTTTGCTGGAGGCCTAGGGATTCAGCTTTACTTGTGTGAGTACAGCACCAGCCTGTTGCACACACTTCACCTTCTAAGTAATCCTTCTAAGATGAAACTACTTGCAGAGCACTCTTAGTGTTAAATGCAAAAGGACAAGGATAGATTTTGTTGGTATGTTTAGCAGAATCAGGTGTTGTGTTGAAATTTAGTTCTCAAATTATATTGTTGTTTTGGTCATATTAAAAATAATATTTTTTATGATAGTTCTATGTATGTGTTTATAAATTATTTTCTGGAGCAAGAAGGCCATGGATTCTGTTGTCCTGAGTTTTATTTACCTTTACAGGAACTGAAAGAATCTTCTAGGTCTGTGTGGATAACGTGGCTTGAATGAGTCATGGAGATACACCTCACTATGTAGCCTTATCTCAGCTTGTAAACTCCATGAACTAAATTTATATTTTTTAGGAGTTTGAAGCTGTTGCAGTCAGCTCCCAAGTAACATGGTGTGTGCCTTACAGGAAGACTAGTGAACACAAAATACTTTTTTTTCCTTCTTTTTACAAAATATGTCCCCTGTGGCCCCTCACCTTCCTCCCGCACTGGTCCTGAGATCGAATTTCAAAAGAATTCTAGAAGCATATTGAATTTCAGAGGTTTTGTTTTCCCATAGCAGTGATTCTGGCCAAAAAGCTTTTTAATCAAAAGGACCAACTGTAACCTTGTTAATAACTAAGAAAACAATGGCCAAAGGGAAAAGACCTGCCAAAAGCTACAAGTCATTTCTGTTGGCAGAATAATTGGTAGGTCATTATTTTGGTTGAAAACAATGTGATTTGTATTTCTAATTTTGTAAAATTACTTAATTAATAACACATGGCCAGCAATGTTGATTGCAGAGTGACTCCTGACAGGGGACACTTCTAAAGAAATGTTATGGGGGCAAAGGTAGGATTACGCAATAGCTGAGCAAATAAGGCCGTGACTGCTGCTCAACAGATGATTCTGCCCTTCTTGGGAAGGCATAAATTATTATGACATGGAAAACACAAGGCACTGCAAAGAGGACAGAAGGATATATTTGTGACCATGGGATCATCACTGGGTGCAAACTGGGTTAATTCCACTTGGATTGACAAGTAGAATCGCCTCCTTCTTTTTAGGGAGGAATGCTACTTCATGGCTGTGCATGGAAACTTTTGGATATTGAGAAAATACCTTTTTTGTGCTGTATACCCACAAAAAAAGAAGTCTAGTTGCTGGTTCTGCAGGAGTAGTGGTGTTGCAAGTGTTTAGGCTGGCTTAGACTTCAGTATTTCTGTGTGTCCATGTTTGTGAGCACAGAATGTGGGAGCATTAATGGAAAGTGTGGAGTTACAGCCCTGGCCTGTAAGGAGGTTCACAAGACAAGAAATCCAAATCCTTTGTCACAATCCAAAATGGAAGTTCTTTAAACTGTCCTTGTTTCTCAGGGCATGCCTTTCTTGCATTGGTTACTGGCTGCCATGAGATTGAATGCACAGCACAACTTTTCTCACTTTTGTGCAGTCTGTGTTCCTTCCCCTCAGCAAACCAGCTCACAGTGAGTGTGAAGGGGAAAGGGTGGGAGAGACAAAGCAGAATACAGGAGTTTCACTTCTGCCAAAACCACACAACCACCAAAACACTTACTGCAGTTATCCAGAACATCTTGGGATGCCTGCAAGTGCTTGTCTGCTATGTTATGTACAGTACTTGATTAGCTATTGTTTCACACTGATGAAGGAGGTTGTTCTCTCCATGACTGAGATCTTCACAACCTCTTTTCTATAAACCTTGTCTTTTTTCATTATGCCACGCTAATTATTTCCTTTTTGCAGAGTGCCTAGCCTAACACCTATGTACGTTAAGTGCCAGGGTTTGAAACAATACTAAGGCAAATGCTCACCTTTGAAGCCATTATTCCACTCATTACAACACAGTTTATTCCTCTAGAGGACATTAACATTTGAAAATGTGTCAACTAGAGTACGAAATTCATCATGATCATGAACCATCTGCCAACTCATTAGAATATAACATTCTGATTTCCTGTACTCCAGTATTAATCTAATGCTTTGCAGCCATATGTATTTTAAAGTCATTTTAGTTTCTAGCAAATTGTTTTTGAAGGCCAAAGCAGTATGTTCTGATGTGGGAGAGACCAAGTAAAGGGCCAAATGTGTGGTCAAAGTGCTGCTTACAAAGGCTCAATCAGCAGTACAGGCAATGGCAAAAACACTGGAATGGGGGCAAAAAGGAGAGGGAGAGGTATTAAAAATCTCTATATATAGTTAAGGAGCAGTTTTAAAGCATCCAGTCTCTAACAAAAGGATATAGTGGAACTATTCTGCAATAAGAAGTGTGTTAAAGCTGAGAAGAGTTTCAGGGTATCACCTTGCTAGGAGTCTGAAAATTCCTGGTAACTTTTCCTGTAAGTGAGGGCATATACTTCAGCTCAAGGTGTACTACAGCAGTTGGTGGTTCTGCCTATGTTTACAGCAAAACATTTCTTGTAATAGTAATAATTCTGGTATTTGAATGAAAAGCTTTTACAGGATTTAAATGAATGGCATGTGTGAAAATGGCTAATGCATGTGACTTTTTTACTGGCAAAATCAGACTCCCTGAAGATATCCTAAAGATCCACTCAGCAGATAATGTTGCAAAATCATGCCTTTTAGTGGTGTTTCAGATTATTAAAATATGCTATGTGATGTTTACAAGGCTGAGAGAAAATGTTCCTCTGTTTGAAGTTGGGATTTACATCTCAGCTGAATCCTCTTCCCCCACCTTGCAATGACCAAACTATTTTGCTGTTTGATTTACCTCACTTGTCAGTGTGCCAAAGGGCATTATATGAGAGAAACATTTGCAGAGAGGTGCATTAAATCCCCAGTGGTTAATTATTTGCTGTATTTGTGATCTTGGCTGTATGCTTTGCTTTTTCTTCACAGTAATTTCTAGCTTAAAAAAAAAAAAAAAGAGTAATAAATATGCATAGCGCTAGGATGAAGATGAATATTTGGTCTTGGTGATCAGTAGGCCTGCTCCAAGGAGTTAAAATAAGTGTCAGGCAGATAGCTTCAAACTGATGCTTAAGGTGCTGCATGATCCCAGAACTGGTGCTCTTCTGTTGATTCCAGTTCAAATCTGGTTTTCTCCAGAACACTTTTTTTTATTCTTCAGGAAGAGAGAAAGATTGAGAGAATAGCTAATGCAAAGGAACAGACACAGCTGTGCAAAAGAGTTAAAAGCAGTGCCAGGAAGAAAGGGGAGAGGGGAAAATAATTCACTTCTTTACTGTGTGAAAAGGCAAAACTTGAAAGCCTCTGCCTAGGAAAAAAGGGATTGTGATTCAGAATAGCTTCATAAACAGAACTTTGTAATAAAAGCTGAATGTATAAACTCTGACTGGATGCTGTATGTGTGTTACAGCTGTGAACACCTACATGGTTACAAGTCCTTGGTTGAAGAGGTAACCTTGCTCTGCCCTGCCACCATCAGATACATGAGCTGCAAATGTTCCATGTGGTCCAGCTGGTGGCCTGAAGACAGTTCCAGGCTTCTGCTCTGATCCATCCAGCCTCCAGCCTCTTCCCTGGGGGAGATGAGGAACAGCTGTTTGAGCTACAACTGTGCATTCCAGCAGCTGAACTTGTCCTCCAACACAGAGCCAAAATGCTGTGGCTGTTGACAAGAGGTGTGCGTTTTAGGGGCAGAATTAGCTGCTGCTGAGGGGCAGATGTCCAAGGGGTTCTACCCAGCATCCATAGTGCCTGTGACAGTGCCTCTTTGCTGGTTTATGTGGAAGGTCTTGAGGCGCTGCTGTACTGGGTGAGGGAGAGGCAGGATGCAGCCCATGAATAGGAAGGTGGGAGGGAAAATTGGAAGCCCAAATACATCCCCTGTAGCTGATGAGCTTGGACCACCCTGTACTGTCTACAGTAGCAGGGTTCAGCCAGGAGTGTGTGTGTACCTACCATCCATTAGAGATGCTGTGTCCTTGCATTCTCTGAGAAAGGGCAAGTCTGGCTGACAGGTGCAGGATGTTGTCCCTGTCCTCAGAACAGCTGTCCTGGCTGCCTCTTATAAGAGACAAGCTTGTGCTACCCCCACTGGTTCAGAAGCCCTGGCCCCTCCTTATGAGAGCTATTGCCCCACTGAATTCCAGAAAGAAAAGATTTGGAGAGTCTCGGGCGGGAAACATGGAGAAATGGGTGCTTCAGCAAGGAGGTGAGACCAGGAGGAGAAACTTCTGCCCAGTCTTCCTGCCAATATATAAATCAGAAATAATCCAGCCTTATGAAGGGTGTGTGAGAAGTACAATGATGTGTTGTACATGAGAAGAAACAGCAGCCAAAACTCAGGACAGGCGTGGAAGTAAAAAGTCAAAGGTGTAATTTTTTTATTCTTTGCTTTATGTGTCTGTATTTGGACATACAGAGAACAGAACAGAACAGGAAATCTTTTTCCCTGAGTCCCACAAAGGAATATGCAGTGCAGGAAATCTGTGCTTTGTCCAGGGATTTTACTGACCATTATTTTCTTCTTCCCCCAGGGATGTCATGATGCCAGTGGAGTGATGAAACCGTGAGTATAAGCAAAATGTGACTCAGACCTGATTTAGGACATGTCTATATTATTACCAATTTTTTTTTTTTGCTAATTATTACATTTGAGCTCATTCTCTGCCCATCACCAGACCATATCAGTTTTACAGCCTGCCACCTATCAGTTTTATAGCAGATAACACATGATTGGATCCAGCCTCCTTGCAAGCACACTGAAGAGATCTATCCCAGCATCTGTCCCAGCAGTGAAAAGATGAGGTGGCAATGCTTGATTTTGCCTTCAACTGTCCTGCTGTGAACTAGAGCTAATCCCCCAGTGAAGTTATACCTGCAGTATGAGCTGTTGTATGGGCTGTGAGGGTCTGATCTGTTGTATCTCAGTTTGTGGGGCAGTTTCTCATTTCTCTGATTTGGAAGGTGAGAAGGAATCCTGTGGTTAATGACTGCTGTCTGAGCCCTAATAAATTAGAGCGACTTATCTAAGTACAGCAGGAAGGCTTCTATCTTGGCTGGTGCAATAATAGGAAATGTATGATCCAAGTTGCCTATGCTTGTTTGCAAGACCACTTACCTTTGTATAAAAAGCCTTCTTCTGGATCCAAAACCTTTTTGTTCCCAATATTATTGTGGAATAGATTCTGATTTCCTCTTTACCTGGTGCCATATGCAAGCCACTAGCAAGAGGAGTAAAGCTCAATACTAGGTGTGCTTCTCACAAGTGCACAACAATTCAGTGGAAGGGCTGAAGTCATGGCCAAAACAATTTGCTCTATTTTTGAGGGTTTGTTTGCCCAATTCTGTGATGGCTTTGGCTATATAAAATTATAGTGGCTGATGCCTGAAGGTCACAACATGCCAGGTAGTATCAGTGCTGATATTTCTTGTCTGAGTTTATGCAGAATACATTGGTCTATAGCTATTCCCAGGAACTGATGCAAAGCACTTCATGTACCACATACAACTGCATAAACAGGTTTACAGACTAACGCTGTAAACAGAATTGGCAGAGATCTGTGCTGGTATCACTCACCACTTGCAGCACCACCACTGAGCTCTCCTGGCTTCATCCCAGTTGAGGGAACTCAGTCAAACAGAAGAATCCCACCAAAACATCTGGAAAGGACTTTTGACATTACTACTTTCACTGCTGCTAAGGCTGTTTGGGGTGTGTGGAAAATGTCTTGAGCTCTGAAGAATGGCATAGTGTAACGTGATAACAAACACTGTGAAGGTTATCAGTGATATAATCAAATCTATCTGTGGGACAAAGGCACTCACTGTACAGCTAATTAAAACTTGTTTCTTCTCTGCCTGTTGTCATTCAGTGACCATTATTTAGAACTAAGCTGTAAGGCACTGGAGCGGAAAGTTAACTCAATATTTTTAGGCTGGCTCTGTCAAAAACCTTGTCGTGAAAGAAACCATATACTCTTTTTCTTGTGGTTGCACAAATGGCAGATCAGGAAGCCATTTTGGGGAATTTTTCCCAATAAGCTTATAAGGTCAGTTATAAGACAGGCATCTCGAAAAAACCCAAAGAAATTGAACAAAAAAACCCTCAAAGAAGCAAACAGCCCCCAAACTAAACCACCTAAAAAGTACCACCACACTACAAAACTTGCCCTTTTAAAATTTCTTTGAGCTGGGCACATTGTTGCAATGGCAATATATAAACTTTGTCTTGTCCCTTAAAAAAATGTGTGCTTGTATCTCAAATTGATGTCCAGCATTAATTTCTTACAGTATTATATTTTTTCTTTCTTCTCTGAGTGTCCACACAGCTGCTTCAAAATATATATAAGACAGTAGACTGGTGAGTTTTGAGGCCAAGCTCTGGCAAGGCAGTGCCTGTGGTTATGGAATTACGGAAAAGCGAATGGGATGCAATGTTGTTCCATGTTTGGTGCAAAGAAGAGTTCAACACCTGTCTCCAGCAATGTGAGCAATGCCTCCTGGTATGGCACTGCTGCGACTTTTGTTTCCAAAAGCAGGAGTTGTGCAGCCCAGTGGGGTGGCAGCCAGCTGGATGATGACTGCTGGGGCAGGGCTGGTCTGTGAATGGTGCTAGTAATCCAAATAGTAATTTGTACACTGGAAGTGCCAAGGGCCTCTTGCTCTGCTATGCTAGGCATGGCACATATGTGAAGCAAGAGTCATGCAAGGCTCCCCAAGGCATGCAAAGGCTGATGGAGTGTCCTGGGGAAGTGAAGGACTGTTCAAGGTCCCATAACAGGTTGGTGGCTCAGCTGGCAGTAGAATTTGGAGAGGAAACTCTGCTGCTATGGCAGCTCCCCTGTTGAATTTCTTTAATTTCTTAAAGCCAGGATTTTTCCTCTAGACCCAGAGATTGTTTTGCTTGTTAAACTGCCTGAGCAAGAGATCTTTGTTTTGGGACCTGTTGAGTGCTTTCCCATTCCTTCCATAATGCAGGCATTTGTGGATTGCATCTGCTGATTCCTGGTTTGTACCTCAGTGATGGCTTCCTGGCCTGTGCCAGGCTGCTTCTCAAAGGTGATGGTATTGTTGACCATCTCCTTCACTGTGTAAATTCAGGGAATGACATAGGGACATCCTTTCTCCCCAGCTGATAGGAAGGGATTGTGGGGTACATACATATGTTTTGGGGATTTTTTTGTCAGCTGCTGTCACTATTAGAAACATCAAATTCTGTTGGCATGGTATTTTTGACAAATAGACCCTTGCACTCTCCACTGTTCCCATTCTTCCACTGTGTGGCCTCACAGCAGCAGCTGTTGATGGTACCTTTCTCTTGTCCAGCTTGTGATGTGTCCTCTGTAGTTATGTGATCTCTGAGATAAAGTAGCTGAGATAAAAGGTTGGAATCTGAGAGTTTGCTCTTGGCCCTGTCAAAATCAGAAGAGTTTGACATTGAGTATGACCAGACTGAAATAGGAGTAGTGATTCTTGCAAGTGGCCTGTGAATTGGGTGTACAGAATCTCTGTGGGAGGACAGACAGAGCTGGTGCTGAAGGCAATCTTGCCCCTGATGTATTGCAGCTGTGTTAATTAGCAAAGAGTGGGAACAGCCTTGCCCTCAGCTGTGGGTGATAAAGAGTGAGTGAGCTGGGAGGGGGCAGTTGGAGTCTGCTGGTCATGCTGTGAGGAGGAAGGGATTGGAAGTCCTGCAAGGAACAGAAAGGGTAAAATATCATATGAGGGACAGGCAGGGTGAGGTGGCTGTGCTGGGGACAGGCAGGAATGAGCTGGAACTGCAGAAGGAACAGAGAAGAAGGAGAAAAAGAGCCAGAGCTGCCCATGGGAAGCTACACAGAAAAGGTATGGGACACTTTTAAATAACAAGGTGCTGATGCTTGAGGCTTTCTTTGGTGTTAGTTGTACCTCCTCTGTCCAATCTGTGCTTTTTTAGGCAGACTTTTAGCTCTGTTTTAGTGCCTTCAGGAGCTGGAGAAGTCACTGTGTCTCTACATATGACTGTTGGAACTCTTCTGGCCTAATTTCCCTTTTTAGCAATGGTCACCCATCGTGTCTCTGAATGTGCCTGGTTTTGTCTCCTGGCCATGAAGTCTTGTTATGCCTTTTCTATTAGATTAATGAGACCTTTAGTACCAGAAATATTCTCCTTGTAAGCATTGATCATATCTTCTGGTACATTTAATAGACTTCAGTTCCGTTTTCTTACCATAGTTCAGACTCCCTGGCTTAAGTCATTGTGACTTCCAGCAGTCTGCATCTCCATCTGTGCTTTTCAAGGTGTGGCTAATGATACTCAGGGTTTTGTCTTCCCATTTTCCATCATGTGGTTTTTCCAAGCTGTTTTATGCCAGAGACATTTCCTTATGATAGCTTTGCAGAATTTCTGGCCTGTGAGTTCTTGACCTGGGCTTGTAATTTGAGGTGGTTACTGAGATATAAGTAACAAAATTAAAATAAATACATTTGAACTCAGAGCTTGCTATGTTCCCCTCCAAGTTTTAATACTCATTCAGTTAAGAAAATAGGACATTCCCACACTGCCACTCAACTTGAATTAAAACATCATAAGGGAAATCATATTTTATTAATTTCTTAATTACTAGGAAATCCATTAGGGAAAAGCCTTTCAGGTAAGGTTCCAAATTTGCAATAGTGATGATCTGAGGGGAAGTGATTGTTTGCCATGAAGTAAATTATGCATTAGAGGAGCCTTTTAGTACTCTTATTTAACATCCAATATTGATATATTTATTGGCCTACAGGAGCTGCAGTACTGTAATATGGAGATCAATTAAAACTATAATTAAAGTGAATAATAGGTACAAGCACCAGGACTTGTGGCAAAACATATGTGAGTACATATATAATATTCAATTTCCTTGTATCTCCACTCTGCAGTGAGTGATGCTATTTTAAGACCAAAAGAAACTTCTCTGGGTGTAGAAGTTGCAGTAAACAGAGTAATTTGGCTGTTAGCCTGTGTTATGGGTTAACACAGTTTAGTTTTTAGTTGAAAAGAATATAAAATATTGCTCTGTAAGGACTTTAGAAAAGACAGACTTATTAAAAGCTGGTTCTTGGCTATTAGCATGTAGTTTGGCTACTGAGAAAACAGAATGGGACTTTTGGTAAATCTGTATTCCAGAATTTAGGAGAATATCTGTAGCTGTCCACTTCCAGCATCATATAACTCTTGATGAACTCTCAACTATGTGGGCTGCTACTTCTTATTTTTTCTCTTTTCCTGATATAAATGGAGAAAAACCAGACGAGTGCAGGTGATCCCAAGCTTGTGTGGTCAGGAGTAATTTGGTATGGGTTTTATATGGTGTGGAGGAGAGGACAGGAAGACAATCTTTTACTGGCTTTTTGTGGTTTAAGCTGGGAAATCAGAACACCAATCCTAGGACTCTCTAAACCTGGTTTCTCTCACAGCAGGCCCAGCATATCCCAGGGATATGTGGCAGATTCTGCCTGCATTCTGCTCTGTAAAAATTCATTGTAGGACTTCAAGAGATTTCTGCTTTTGGTTCTTGGTTCAAGTGTGATATTTATGGCTGGGTTTGCTTGTAAAAGGAACTATCTATGCCTTTAAAGATTATGTTGGGGACTTTTTTTCCCCTGAAGTAGAGATGTTACAAAAGTATCTTGGACAGTTTCTTTTTCAAGCTTGGTTGATTGTAAAGCAAACAATGAGTTTGGATCCAAGTGATGCTTTTCAGTTTGTATCTAAATTAAGACCAATTCATATAACTGAGCTACCTCAGTCAAATTAAATACAGATCCCTTTCTTGACTTAACTTTATTAAAGGAATAAGATAAAAAAACCCAAGTAAAGTAAAATCAGAAAGAAAACGGTGTCAGAATGTTTGTCCAGAGTTCAGGTCCACTTGAGATATTACTTAGTTTCTAAACAAGAATATTTGTTCACAAGTAGAAAGTTAGGTGAAATTTCCTGTAATTTTTTGTTAGTCATTCATGTTATTTAGAGGTTGGACAGAATATAGTATCATCTCCCGGGTCCTGTTCTATAAGTTGACTAAAATTAAGCTTGGAGGGTTTTCCAGCCAAAACCTGGAGTTATAAACCAGGTTTAAATAATAAACTTTCTCCTATCTTTAGGTGGGAGGATTGATTATAGATTTTAAAAAATGAAGATGGAATTTTGTATAGGCGGTGAGAAGAACCATTGTATGGGAGAGAGATTAAAAAATGCCATGGGATTTTTGAGCACAATTTCCAATGCAAGTTGCTCTACTTCTATCTTATTATGAGAAGTTTTAGCTTGTAATTTCATTCTTCTGGCCCCAGAGCATTCCAGGCTGTGATGAGATCTGTTTCCAGAAGCAGAAGCTGGGGGTAGAAGCAATGAGTACTTTCCCCAGTCCTTGAGTGACTCAGTTTTTGCTTTGGTGATGATAATGTGCACTCCTGGAATTGCTGTTTGGTGGCCACTCTGTTCCCTGAAAAGAGGATGGTAGTGGAAGCACAGAGGGAAAATCAGGGTCTGGAGACAGACTCCTGTAGAACAGCTGGATAGGAAACAGATGTTTGTGGCTGCAGAGCACAGTGGGGCAATGTGGGCAGGTGTAGCTGAAATCTCTTCTGCCCTGCAGCACTGGAGACCTGATAGGGAAGGAGAAATGAATTTAAAGAGAGTGGGGAAATCCACCACTACAGGACAGAAAACTCTTCAGTGTAGCATTAGTTCATAAAGTAGAATAGATTTTCTTTTGCAGTGTCTCTTTTCAGATTGTCTTTCTAGAACAAAATGAAAATTTCCTGGGGTTTTGAGTGTTTTCTGTCTGTAAAACACAATTTTTTTGATTGCTCTTTGTTTTACTTACTGGATGTTTCTTTGCCATCTTGTGATATCTTCCTAGTAGATGGTAAGCTTTGCAGTCTGGGAATGCCAACTGAAATGCACTTTTTCATTGAATTCAGTATTTCTGGGGCAGCATGTTTTCATGTGCAGAAAGGGAGGCTGACTTAAACATGGCTCAAGGAGTGGAAAATAGAGATATATCATACTCTTGTCAAAATCTGAAGGAAAAATAAGCATTCTCTCACAGAAGTCTTTAGTATTTATGGTACCTGGGTGTTTTGTTTGGGCTTTTAGATGTTGTTTTGAGAATTTTTTTTTTGGAGGGGCACACATCTTTCTTTCCTCATCTAGGGACTTTTAGTAACACTATTCTTTATCATGAATGTCATATGACTCTGCATATCCTGGTTAATCTTCCTAACGACTTTGCAAGGTCACCTGGGGCACTCTCTGCCACTACCTTTAAAAAATTACTTTCCAAGTGCTATGCTGCAGTGACCATCTTAAAAAAATGAGAGATAATGGGACACAAAATGATAATCCAATCTATTAGAACAAAATCCCCTAAAAAAAATCATGGCATTTGAGGGGATGGATTGGAATTCTTCTCACGACTCATGACCACAGCTAAAACACATAGTTTAGCATCCCATTAAGTTCTGTTCATTGCAAAATTGTCAGATTTTTAAATTTGAGGACTAGTATTGTGTGCTACAACTAAATTTCACTGCTATCCAGGATTCTGGGTCAGTACAGACTCTCTTGGCTAGAGGAAAATTATTTTCTTCTGAATGCCCTAGAACTCACAACTCTACTTTTCTAATGAATTTGTCTCCGTTCATGAGAGTAAAGGTTATACATTCCAAGCAAGCCTTTATATTATTCCCAGCTATGAAGAGAACTTGTTTGATAAGAACCTGATTTAGGGAAGGAAGAAAGATGTAAAAATTAGATTCTTGGTCTGTCTTTGATGTCTTTGTTTATAACTTCACAGGCTATTGTGATTTTTGTTGTTAGCCATATGGATGCTATTTCATGTAAATAAGTGTTTTTCTCGATTTATAGTGCACCCTGGATTGTCAATTAGAATAAGATATGCTGAAATTAAAAAAATAAATTACACAGGAGTAAAGCACCTTGATCTTCACACAGCAGTATCCATTTTAGAGCTGTTAATTTCAAACTATGATTAGCAAATCAAATGAAGTCCATGCTGGCAAGAGAGTATTCTCAACTTGGTGATAGGACTGCACCTATTAGTTGTGTGATGCCAAACTTGAGGATCTCTCCTATGTCTACTTCCAAAGTCTGCACCAGCACTATCTAAATTTTACTAGCTGAGAAGCTGATCTGTTTATTTATGGAAGCCATGGAAAACTCTGATAGTTTTTGTAGCAAAAATGCTTTTTTTAAGAATAAATTGAAGAATGTCTGTAATTTTTGCAGATTAGACCTTCTGTTGTACTCTTCAAGGGACATTTTTCTATTATTGCTATGGGAAAAAGTAGATTATTAGACTACAGATGTCTGAATTGCTTCAAAAGCACAAATGCATTTGCCATTTTATATGTCTGTTACAGCTGTTTGGGTTTTGTTTTTTTCTTGAAAAAAGCTTCAGATGAAGATGAGTTAATAATAGGAAGAATCCTGATGGGATATTCATGAATTGCTCTGCCTGGAAAGCTTTGAATTTACTTTGTTATCTTATAAAAAAGTGAAAATCTTTCAAATACTGAACAGGCTAAGAAAGTAATTCTGCAGTGATTTTCAACCTGGTATTTTTTTAAAAATAACTTTCTAATATTGATCCTTGAAAACTCTTATGCATTATACAGGTAGTAAGAATATATTTTCATGTGAGAATAAACAGTATTTCCTACAAGAGGAAAAGAGCTTCTGGAGAGCAACAGTTGGTCCATAAAAGTTAAACAAGTGAGGGGGTTTTGTAAATCTTCTGAGAAGAGAATTGATGTGCTGTTCCAACCTAAATACAATGACAAGAAGAAAATGTGGTTCAAATAGGTTCTATAGCCAAGCCTAGCACTCAGGGGAATAAAGGCAGGAAAGAAATATTTAGGCAGCAACAAATACTTCCATGAGCTACCACTGCACTCAGAAGAACATGCAAGTGTTTTATCTACATAGTGAGAAAAAGAAAGCATAGGAGTTTGGGTTTCTTTTTTTTTTTTTAATCTAACATCATGAGATGTACCTAAATATTTCAATACCTCCTTGATAGCTTAATCCCTGGGAGTGTCTCTTACACCAAGCCTTCATTTTAAGGAGGTAACACATTTTCAGGACTGGGTGTGAGAGGGGAGGTGAAAAAACCTGCTTGCTGCTCCTCACTTGGTCACTGAGCTTTTTGGTGAACTTGGAGCAGTTGTTTCATTTCCTTGTTCTTGTGAGAAACTTAGTGGAAAATCTCACGTGTTAGAGATGTGTAATCCCTACTTAATATTTATGGCTGCAAATTTACCCAGAGCTGCCCTCTGTTTGCATGTGCAGTACCTAAAGAATTTTATGCAGGAAACTGGGTTTGGGTGTGTTTAATGCTGGCACTCTGAATTTATGTAAGTCTTTGTGAGGAATTCTAGCTGGAACTGCTCTTATGAAATGGATGGGTCCTATCACATCTATTTGATAGAATGTAGAAAACAGTTTAGAGAAAGCAGTTAAAAATGTAATAATCTGAAATGAGAGAATGGGATTTAAACTCATTCACTCAGAAGCTTGTGTTCTAGATTCAGCTTTGATGCCAGCAGTCAGGCAACTCTGTTGAAAGAGCAAGTGGATCCCAGGGATCCCTGTGAGTCAGGAATTTCATTTGGTCTCTTGTAAAAGACTGTCTGAGCATCTCTTGCCATTCTTTTGATGTGGCTGATCAGAACAACACCATGTACAGAACAAATAACCCTGTTCCCCCAACAACCCCATGCCTGTTTTCTCAGCTGACACTTGACCAGACCTGAACCTGTGTAGATTGTGAGCTTTGGAGAGATAAAAGGACAAATAATGCTGTAGAGAGAGGAAGCAGGTCAGATCTTTTTAACTCTAACATTGCTGTTACTTCACTGGTTTTGAAATCTTCGCCTAATGTAAGAAAAATAAATCGTTGTGGAACTGAGGCAAAAGGGTATTTACAGCCCCATGTGAATCAAATGCAAACCACAAGGAACTTCAGCACAAAATCTGCCAAAGAAATCTGCTTCCAAGGCATGGGAGATTTATTTTTTAATGCATTTCCTGTGCCCATTTGGCTTGACAGGAAATCAACTGAAAATCACCTGTAGTAGTAACAAGCTCAAAAGCTAGATCATTGATGAAGAAAATATTGGAGAAAATTCTTGCTTTCACAAGATTTATCCATGTTCTCCATTCCCATTCTTCCTCCTAACTATGCATACTCTTTTAATCTACTTAGATGATTAAAACCAAGAGACAGATTGCAATGTCTGCTAATCCAGGGGGGAAAAAAGGGGTGGAATTAAAAAAAAAAGAAATCAAAAAATCCCAAGTCATCAATGGCAACCCAAGCAAAAAGCCAACATTTTGAAGTGAGAGAGGCTTTGTGAGTTTTCCCTTCCATAAATTGAACAAATAAATGAGTACTTTAACGAGCCTTCTTAAAAAGGAAGCTGTTGGTTGTAATAACATCCCCCCTTCACCCAGAGCAGAGGTTCTATTCTGTTTTCTTTCACATCTGTGGCAAAGGTCAGCTATTGAGCGTGGCTTTTCTTTGCTACTGTGGGAGTCTGTGTCTCTCTGTTACTGGCTACTACTGTTTCAGTCCTAAGTGTGTGTTTATTTTTAATTTTTTAAGGCTTCAGGATTCCAAATTTATCAGGAGAGGAAATATATATATTAAAAGAAGGACCCACAAACGAGGTTAAAAGCACAAATAAAGATGAAGAGAGAAATGGAAAGGGGAGGAGAAAAAGTGAGGAGGGGATCAGTCCAATTTTCTTTGAAGAGGTATGGCATTGTTGGGGCTGTCTGGCAGTGTTCCAGGGCTTCAATTGAAAGTGGATTTCTTTTATTGAATTCTATCCAGAGATATCATAACCTCAAAAGGCTACTATTACCCAGAGGGTTTCAGATGAAACCATCTGAGCGTGACTTTCGAAATGCAAGTAGTCACAATTGTTGTTTGACAGCATGGGACCTGTCAAGGACCCTCTTTCCAGACAATTGTTTACATAATCCTTCCACCCACCCTATTGAGGTGAAAACACTTCCATTGCAGGCCTTTTTACCTCAGTAGGTGCAGAGCAAAATAAAAAAAAAAGGCAAAAAAGGTCAAAAAGGCATGGTGAACTCCACAAAAACCATCCCATGACTTGACAAGCAATATTTAAACATTGGTTTTTTGGTTGTGTGTTGAAAGGCAGTGAAAGAACCCTAGGTTCCAATTAACCAGGTTACTCCTCCTGTAGTGATCACTATAATAAAACAGAATGGCAAGTAAAAGATCAAATTGCTTGAAAAAGATATTTAAAAAAAATGCAGCCACAAACCTTGGCAAAACCAGCATGCAGAAGGTGTTTGGGAAGCTGATGAGACACACCATGCACCCTCAGCTTTCCCTGGTGATGTAAGAGTGAAACACAACCACTGCTGGTGGGAATTGCTGCCATTTGCCCCCACCCTTCATTGGGTGAGGTGATGGGGCTGAGAAAACTTGAAGATGAGTGGCATCCTTCCTTCAGCCTCTGCAGGGCAACACGCCAGCAATTTTACTAGAGACACCCAAAGTTAATTGCTAGCTTTGCAAATTGTGGCTGCTCTCCATAGATGCTGTGATTGTTCAAAATATGCATTCATACACATAGACTGATTTTGGGTTTTTTTGGCTGCTGATAGACTCTCTGTGTGTAGAGCCCGAAGTGGAGCTGTAATGACACTCCCACACTTTACTAGGAGGTTGTGATGTAAGAGGAATCAATGTATGGGATGCGTAGTGCATGTCTTTTACTGAGGAAAAAAAAGTAGATTAGTAGTTGTGTTTTGATTCAAGCTCCACTCACAGACTGTCTGTCAAGAGGGCAGAAAAGTGTACAGTGAAAAGGGGAGGAAGTCATAAAGCTTGAAGGAGGCAGGCTGCATGAAGAACTTGGGGGAGACAAATGGAAATAAACTTGACAAAGATCTGGCAAGAAGAAAAATACATAAAAGTGGCACGTGGGAGAAAGTTATGGAAAGCCCAAATGAAGTACAAGGTTTTCCTGGTGTACAGTCACAGCACAGCGTGGTTTTAGGTGTGAGGGGGAGCTCTGGTTGACAGTGATGCAGCAATGGACAAGCTAGTTCAGAAATCTTTTGGGAGCAGTTTGAAATTGGTGACCAAAAGACAAGCTGCACTTTGACTGTGCTGTGTGGGTGAGAAGATAAATGTCTTATGATTCACTGCTCAGCAAATTCCCAGGTGGAGCTGAAAACACCTTTAAAAGTTCCTTTTAGTGTCAAGCCTTTCTAGGAGAAAGGAAAAAAAGGAGAGTAAATGAAACATTTTTCTTACGTTTGTCTTCAAGCAGGAGAGACAAGAGGTAGGTGTGACATCGATCCATTTGAATTCCTCAATACACCCACAAGTACTTGTAAGTTCTGTTCAACAGAGTGTGAGATCAAGATAAGAAGTTTGATGAACTGTTGATGAACAGCTCATGGAGCAAAGTGTTTCAGACCACATTTAGGACAGACTGGTGAGTGTCACATGAATGTAGATATGTGGTGGAATAATGGATGTTGTGTGGAAAACGGCACTTAATCTTGGAACATGATAACGTCCCTAAGTCCCCAAAAGCCAAAAAATTTTTTTTACGTGCAAGGCGAAAACAAAACTTTAACTTCATTAGACAGGGAATATGTGAAGGAAAAGATAGTACAAAGGAGAGCATAAGCTCATTTACCTGTCTGCAGAGAATCTTAATTTGTAAAACTACTGCATGTTAAAAGGCACTTCTTGATATAAAACTTTCAACTCCACTCCTTGAACTTTTTGAGTGAAAGAAATTATGCTGGCAAACCAGAAAGGCTGAAGAAAATGGAAGGTAAAAAGCAAGGAATGCTCTGGTTATTTGCCAGATAAAAAGGAGATACTTTTAAATGAAGTTTGGGAAATGTAATGAGACTTTCCTATAAGGTCAGAAAAAACCTTAAGGGAAGTTATAAAAATTATTTACTTTGAGGTTCTGTTGGCAATCTCTCCCAGTATTGTACTCTCTATCTAGACACTGCTAATGTATCAGTCTGCTTAGAGCTGGCCATTTGCTCCAGGTCATTCAGACACACCAAAAACAAAACAGGGAAGGAAGTTATGCAAGGAAAATATGCCCTTGAGGAGTTATGGATTATTAATAGTAAAATGCCTCCATAGTTTAGGACTCCATTTGGAAACTTTGGAGCACATCCTTCTTTAAGACCATTGCAGACAAAAACTGCTGTCTGTAACCACAGTGATGTAAAGATTGTGACAGTGTACAGGACTGCATAGTGAGAGGTTTCTTGGGACAAACAAAAAAACAAACCCTGTAAGCTTGTATTTCTTAATGCTGAATAGGGTTTTGAATTCTAAGTGGAGAAACATATTGATGAGCACTGTAGTAAACTGCAAAATCCAGTTCTATTGGAAGTTAGTCAATATACAAGATACAATGGCATATGGAACAGATGCTGGAGTGGTGCTGCAAGAAGAATTCTAATCCTGGATGTGTGCCTGATCCAGATGTCCTTTCATAAAAACAAGAGTTGCAGTTATCATCTTGGAAGCCATAGCAAATCCATAAATATACTAACACTCAGCAAGAGCAGAAAATGTATTAGTGGCAAATTTGCAAGGCATTTGTTGCTTTTTAACTCCTTATTTAAGCAGGCATAATTTTGTTGATTGTGCCTTTATTTCTGTCAGGAGAGGGCTTTGGCGTTGCTAATCTCTTCTAATTAATGAAAACAATCATATCTCGATTGCAGTGAACTATATGAGCTGGGTAATGAAAATGTTAGAAATCTGAGAGGATGAGTTTGTGCAGAAGAGAGCTACTAATTCTACCTGTCTCACTAGGGAAAAACATTATTTTTCTGAGGTAATTTGGAATGTGAAGATCAGTGGGGTTTTTTTTTAAATTTTTTTTTTTGTGAGGTGTTTCCTCATTAACAGTAGGAATAGGTATTATGTATATAAGAGGTAATGTGGCCTGCAGGTGTTAGTCCCACTGAGATTCTGTCTTGTCCTCTTACAGTAAGAGTTGTTGGAAGTTATAAATACACTATTTATTTGTGATATACTTCCTCCCCCTCCAATACATTATGTCAGGCTGTAATAATTAAACGTGATCTGTAAGTGTATTTGTCAGCGAATGGATTCCTGGCGGAAGAGAAGTGTTATTTTTGTATTCTATTAATTATTATCAGTACATTAGTTAATATTGCAAGCCAGTACATGTTACATGCGTGATCTGTCAGTGGTGTCACAGCTGAAAACTGGAATGTCATGAGGCACTGAAGCAGTTCAGATGAACTCAAATAAGTATATATCTCACTCGAAACTGGATACTTTTGATTTTTATTCTCCTAGAAGGAAGAAATGAGAATTTTTTGAATGGAAATATTCTTCCCGAAACTACTTGTTTCACTTGAAGACCTTTCTCACTTAGATAATTCCAACTCATGAGTGCAATTATGATTAAATCTTGCCCTCACTGCTATTGAAGCTAGTAGCGTTTGTTGTGATTTTATCACGATACAAAATAACATCTGTAGCAGGTGCATGCTGTAGTTCTAGCTCGGCTATGCTCTAGTTCAGGTGCTCTCTGCAGGAAAACAGGAATGAAAATAAAAATCACAGGTCACTATTTGGAATGAACCTGGATGCTCATTTCTTGTCTGGCAGTGCTGACACATCATTTCTGTGTCATTTCTCTCCCTCAGGTTTTATAAACCATTTTTTTTTTCCTCCAGAGGGAAGAACCAGACTCCTTATTTCAGACTTTGTAGAATTAAAAAAGAACACACTGATTTGTGGCTATCATTACAAATCTTTTATCAGTATGCCTGTATATTTCTTGATACCTTTCCATGCAATAATTTTGTGGAAGACTGTGCACATAGAAACACTCTTCTGTATCTCAGGATAAAATATTTCAGTGTCACTGAATTAAGAACAGCAGGAATTTTTTTTTCCACTGTGTTGATTCTGTACAGAATAACTCCTATTTAGTGACGTATTCACAGGAGAAAAGGAAATACATATGGGAGATTCCCACATTTGTGTGAATCTATCTGGGTATTTTAGTTTCTGAGCAAAGAGTTTAGAGACCCAGTAAAGGAAATATAATTTGAAACTGATTTTTTTTTTTTTGCTTATGCAAGAACCTCTCATCTGCCTGACTGCAGGGATTTACTCACCCTTGGGTATTATCACAGCAGGTGTCAGCCTTCAAAAGTGAGAGAGGACTGGAGGACTGATGCTTTGAAATGCTGGCATTTAATATTTTTTTTTCTGTTGGAACCAGGTTGAGATGATGTATTTTGATCCATGTCAGAGCCTCTTTGCTATAAATGGTTTGGTTGCAGCAAAATGTAAAGAAGGGAGGTAAATCTCATGGCTGGTGTACTCTGTGGTAGAGACAGCCTGGTCCTGTCTTAGCAAAGTAACAAACTGGTTTCATTAATTCCTTTTTATCACCACTGAGCTTCAAATCATCAGGGAAACGTGATTTTGTTCCTGGTTTTAATTTTGTTTTCAAAAAATAGGCAGCAACACATCTCTATACCTGCCATCAAAAAGAGTGTGTGACAGTGCAGTGACAAAAGATGCCTGAAAATGTTGCATTAATTCTTCTTGTCTAGTGGAAATATATACTGGACAATCTTCAGGTAAAAGAATTCAGTAGGAAGGGTTGTCCCTAGGATGAAAAGGGCACTTTTAAACCCTGGCCTGCATGAGCCATCAGACAGAGCCAGGAGACATGGCTTGGCACTGAGTAACACATGTTGAGACCTGAGAAAACAAGACTCATGGAGTTTCATGGCAGCAGGTTACTCAGCTCATTTGATCATAATTCAAACCATTTGTGTGACTAATGGTGCTCTCAGATGTTTGGCAGAATAAACCAATCAGCTGTTTAACAGCAGCACAGCCTCTCTGTGGCTGACATGGATCCAAGGGGTTCTGTTCCAGTCAGAGATGCAGCTCTTCTCTCTGTGCATTTTCCTGGACTGTCTAGCTCAGGAGCCTTTCAGCAGACCTCTCTCTGAAACAAGTAGTTCAACAGGAAGAAAGAACATGCTTGGGAAAAGGCTCTCTTGAGCAGTTGCTGAACATCTGGTTTAAAGTCTTAAGGGTGAGGCTGTGTACCAAGTCAGCATAAATCTGAAATGGTGTGAATCAAATAGTCTCATAGATTAATGAATGCCCTGGTGTGTGGTTTGTAGATGTCTCTCACACTAATCCAAGCCCACTTCAGATTAAAAATCACACAGAAATTGCCTAAAAGATGAACCAGATGATGTATCTTAGTATTTGGGTTTTAGTTTTTTTACATTTCAATCTCTCTCTCTCTTTTTTTTTTTCCTTAAGGGAGAACTGATGAGATCTACTGGCCCCAAATAGCATGGTATTATAGCCCAGACCCTCTGCTGTTATTAAAGAGATGCAGCTCCATGGTTATTAGTGCAGCTGCACAAGTTGATATTAGTAAGGAACATAGTTGCCTGATGCATTTATAAACCAGATTTCCTCCTGTGTTTAGAGAAGAGCAAAGCCTGAGAAGCATTTATTCTATCTCTGTAGTAGTTGGAAAGTAAACCAGTGAGTGATTCCAAGTCAAAACTACAATTTAATTGGAAAATTACAATAAAGGCAATAGTACAGAAACACTGGCTTCAGCTGGAAGAGTCAGAATATGGCCTGACACGTTGTTGGTGAGGGTGATGCTAGCAGTCTCATTAAATGGTGCCTAAGTCCCATTGGAGTGATGGACTGTAGGTATAGGAGAAAGGATTACAGGTGACCTGGCCCCTGATAAGTCACAGCTGTACTAATTACCAAAGAAAAGGAACAGCCTTGCCCTTAATGGGTCACAGCTGTGACTAATAAAGATAAGTGTGATAAAAGGGGTGGGCTGGGTGGTCGCAGAGGACTTTGAAGAAGGAGACCTGGAGGGAGGGGACCTTGAGAAGATAGAGGAGCCCTGAAGAAGAAGGAATGATCCAGAGAAACACGAAGAAGAATGAAACAAGGAAGAGTTGTTACTATAAAAGATCTGCTGTGAGGTCAGTGTGGGTCTGATGGGGTTGGAGCCTGCAGTCGTAGTTGAGCTGGGTAAAAGCTTGTAGTCATATTCCCACAGGAAATAACAGCAGTCAGAGCCTGCAGTTGGACCCTACAGTGGGAGCTTGCTGTAGTCAGGGTCTGTGAATAGCTGGAGTCAGGATAACTGAATTGTAATAAGGAATAAGCCAGGACCCTTTCCATGTTTTTAATCCAGAGTCTGTGTCTTGGCTCATTCCCACCCCTAATGAGAGGTCTGCTGCAACAATGGATGTGGTTCTGTCAAAGCAGAGATCCTGTAGAAAGATCTTTCTCTGGAGCTCCAGTGGTAGTTACCCAGAGCTCTTGTCCTCTGGCAATCCAGTGGTAGGTGCTGCCTGTGGTCTCCTGAGCCTCAGATTATATCCAGGTAGGAATGTTTTGTTCTTCCCCCTGGGCAGAGCATCTCACAATGTGATGATGGAATTCGGAGTCACTCTGTGAGACCTTGATGGCCCCTCAGCTAAAATTGTCCCCCCTCCAAGGGAGTCATCAAGGCTGGCTCATGGAGAAGATAAAGCTTGTGTAGATGGTAACAGGTACTTTTGGTTACACCTTACATTGTAACCTAAAACAATCTCTAAATGTGAAAATCTACCCATTGCTTCAAACTGGCATAATCCTGCTGATAAACTAACTGAGCATGTTGAGAGGGTTTCAGGAAACTGGCCATTATAGAGAAGCTGGCATTTTTAAAAAAATATCTAAGTTGTAGTCCCTGAAAACAGTACTTACAGTAAAGGTACTGATACCACTGAGTTCCACAACTGCAAAACCATAATATTAGTGCTGTGCAGGTATACACATTGTCACACTTTGTCCCTGGAACAGAAACCACAGGTACAGTTAATGATGGCTTTGGATGAGAGCAGAAGTGCCTTAAAGACAAAGAAATAGGTTAGCTGGATGACTAATCTGCCAAGGAAGCAAATTTGTCCATTTATGGGATGGGTTTTCTTATTTTCAAGTTTTAAAGCTTCATTTAAGTTTCAGTGCAATATATTCAGTAGAAAGAGAGAAGTGTGTTTCCAATAGAATTAGTATCCCTAAAGGTTTCTTTCTGCCTGCTGTTTCTGCTGAAAACAGAGGCTAGGATTATTTATTTATCCTTTTGTTTGGTCTTTGATACCCTTCTCAAGGAATATCTGGCTGCAGAACCTGGGTATAGTTTGCATACTAATGACTTTTGTAATTGATCTCTTCAGCTTTCTTCAGTTACTGTGGAAGGTTGTCAGCTGCTTCTTTGAAGTTAACTAATGATCATAGAAGCAGGGAATCTGCAGTAGGAGCCAGGATCTCCCTGGTGTTGTAGCAGCACAGCTTCCACGTGCTGGCACTCTCCTGTTACCTGATGCAGTGTTCCTCAAGTGAGCTTGGAGTTAGAAAGCTTTAATTGTTGTGTATATCTTGGGGGTCAGGGCAGTGCAAAGATATTTCTCCAAATGGAGGAAAAAAACCCCCAAAAGGCAAACAAAATGCTCTTTTCTCCTCTGTGTCAAAAGCTGGCGTATTTACCATGCAACTAGCTGGCATTCCTCTACATTATTTGCACTGGAAGGGTTATAAAGTCTAAAATAGACTTTAAAATCCTCTTTCTCACTCGAACATTCACAAATGTGTTCATCTAACTGAAAAATGCATACAGGAGAGGCTGGACTGGCATCTGTGAGAATTCTTCTGCTGACCTGGCTGGAGTTTTGGATTAGCTCTTAGAGCCAGCCTACACAGTCAGATACTCATTGTGTAGCATGAGTCTTTTTCCCCCTTGTTTTCTTTCCTCTCACTCTGCCAGTATGTCTCTAATAAAACCCTCATATGCCAGCTTTTGAATAGATGAGGCTGTCTTTATTTCTTCTTTATTTTTCCTTTTAATCTGTTTCTCTGCTCTTGTCTGTGAGTGCTATAGCAGAGTTCTTTTCTCTGCTCTAGTCACCCTTAACCCATAAAATAAACTACTTTCAAAAGGGCAGGGAAGAAACAATAATAGATGGTCTAATAAAAGATATTGTCTCTCTCTACAAGCCTTCTCTCACTTCAAAACAATACAGCAATGTGATAAAATAAACTGCTGTTGCCATATGTTTTGCTGAAGAACCCCTCCCCCTTTCCCAAGTGGTGACACAGTCATAGTTGTGTTGAATTTGGTAGAGCTGAAGGCTGACCTTTAGAGCTCTTAGCCTGGAAAATGATCATTCTGGGATGTTACTGTAAGTATTCTTTAGGCAAGATAATTTCAGTGAGGAAAAAAAAATCTATGTATATACACACCTACAGGTGCACATATATTCCATATACACCCTGTTATTCTATTCATATCATCAACAGAACACTGTTGTGGCCCTGCTTGTTTTTCCCTTATTCATCCCCATCTAGCCAGGAATAGGTCCTACTGAAGGAACAGGCTGTGGGAGGACATCTGAGAGGAGAAAGAGTTGTTTGGTTTTTTTTGTCACTCTTGCTGTTAAGCTCAAAGCTTTGTTTGCATCTGCTTTGCACTTAAGGTGCCTCCATGTCAGAGCAGCACCTTTATGGCACATGATTTGGTTCTAGAGCCAGCATTGCATGTTGGTTTTGTTCTTTCTTTTTTCTCCCCTCTTTCTAAGAACACAAGGCTGGGAAAACAGTGGATTTGGGTTTTTTAAGAATTTATTCTTTGTTGCATATTTGTAGCAGGTAAGAAATCTGTTTATTAATCACAGCAGGAACAGGGCTTGCATTTTTAATATCTGTAAGCAGGCATGGCACACTCTGCATTTGTCAGTCAGTGCTTATCTAAACTTGCTAACATGTACTGAATTCCTGTTTTCTATTGTATCTCAGTTCTGATGTATTAAATAACAGTTGGTTAAAGGTGTCTTTGCAGAGGGAATTGGTTATTTCTAATCATAGTTCATCCTGATGTGTATTGGGCTACCACTGAAGGTCAGTGAAAACATCTGTTAACTCTCTAGGTTATGACGTTCTGCCCTAGAATTTGACAAGGTACTCCTGTACTGATGTGACTAGCAGGGGGTGTCTTTGTGTTGATACTTCATACTTCTAATCCCAGAGGAAGGACGTAAATTGTAAAAGAAAATTGTGCTCTTATTTTTGTCAGTCATTCGTTTTTCATGGATTCCTGTTTTGGTCAGTGACATTTGGGGCTGGGGAGCATCATCAGTGACAGCAGAGATGTCCAGTAGTGCCTTGTGAAAACTGTTACATGTTGAAACTTGAATATTTTATCCCTTTTCTTCCTTCTGCAGATCTGAAAGAAAGGATTTTTTTTTTTTCCTTAGTATACAGGCTTTTTTATCATGGCAAAATAATATCTATTCATTAACTACTGCAGGAAGCCAGCTAACTGCCTGCCTTGTCTAGTTGCCTTAAGCCTGATGATGGATTTGGAGCTGTACAATCCTCTGGCATCAATGCAATCAGTCCCTAAAAAATAATATTTTATGAGAGTCACTGTTTTCAAAAGAGAAAAATCTGTTCCCATATAAGAAACAAACTTATGTCTTTTAATTGACTGTACCCACCTTTGAAGTTGTTAGATATTTACTAAATAGTCTAGTATGGTCAATCTGGAGTATTTTCATGCCACATCCATCAAGCCTTACTGCTGAATGTAGAAGTTATGAGATGGTTGAGACAGCCCACAAATTAGTTTTGGAACATATTCATGGGTCACCAAGAACATGATAATTTGGGGCTTTCTTCCTTTTTCCTGTCATTAGCCAATTTGTTGCTTCTGCTTCCTATTTTAGTTCTTATATAGTACTTTTTATCTTCCTTGTTTTCTCTGTCTGCATGGGGATTTTCTTCCTCTTCCTTCCATCCAGCATGATGCTGCTGAGACTGGCTTGTGGTGATTCTGGGCTTTTCTAGCACTGCTCACTGAGATAAAAAGTGACAGCCTGGGAGCCCCCTGGTGTGCTCCAGTGCTTTCAGCCTGTAGCACAGAGAAGTATATCAAACACCAGCAGGCCAACTCCTTTTTGTTACATCAGCCAGTCAAGCATTTTGTGCTGCTGAATGTCATCTTATTTAACATTTTGTTAAACAGCTTCTAAAGGTCTTAACAATATGACAGATGGGCTATCGAATGGATGCTTTAATGGCTAAGCATTAGTTTGTTTTTGTTTTGTAGTGTTTATTGTTAGTTAAGTGCTGTTTAAATAAATCAAGCTTTTCCCTCTCTCTTTTATAATGCAGACATGGTCAAGAGAAGGTTTTATTCTTCTTGTGATGGCTCTGTGTTTCATTCTGTCAAGTAGACATGATATATGGTGGTCTCATTTCCAGTCAGTCCCTGCCTCATAGGATATGAACCCAAAGTCTAGGTCATGCCTCTAAAGGTTAAAGTGTGCCTTGAAAATTCTGCCTAGATGGCAAAGTAAAATTTGAAATGACTTTTTTTTTTGGTACCCTCCTTTCAAGTTACAACCTTCACTGCTGTCTGTCCTGTCTCTGAATTTGATTTCTGTAACCCTCAAGCCTGACTACTGTTAGAGTTGAGTCCATGTGAAGGCAACAAACTGGGGGAAACAAAGGCTTCACCTTTCCAAAGGTGAGAAATCCAAATAATGTGTATGCATGCAGGCTGTCCCTTTGGCACACATGTAAAAAACTTCCTTTTGGTGAGAAGCAGCTGCCTCAAATCTCCATGTGCCATGCTGGGTACACCTGATGAATCAGGACTGAGCTTACCTCCAGAGCAGGTGTGTGCACAGGCAGTGGTGGCTGGCAGGCAGAGCATGCTGTATCTGTAGCTAATCCAGAGATTTTCTCCAGATGTGGTCACTGATTTCTACTGCTGAGGTATTAAAGGTGCCTTTTGGTAACTCTGAACTGCTGGATTTAAGATTTTTGTATGTTAGATTTCAGGGAGTTGCTGAAAGTGTTTTCTTACATTCTATGGGCAAGTCAGAGACAGAATTTCTTGGCAGTGTGAAAATTCTGTTTTATCAAGACTGAAGGATTACTGTTGAGATGGAGTGAAATGAGAAATAAAATATTTGCAAAGTCAGAGATAAACCATTTCCTCCCTGCTGCAGGTGAGAGGTTGGAAAGCAGAGGGGTAGCATTTCCCATCCCTGAGAGTGTTCAAAGCCAGGTTGGATGGACCTCATAGCAAATTTATCTAGTGAAAAATGTTTCAACTTTCCCTGTGGCAGGAACGTTGAAACAAGAAGACCTTTAAGGTTCCTTCCAGTCTAAAACTTTCTGTGATTCTTTGAATCTTCTCTAGCAGAGTCCAACTGGGCCTGAGTTCATGGGCTGCAGAGCTGTGGCTATTTTGCAGCTTGCTGAAGTCTGGTGTAGTTCAAGTGGCTGATTTTGCCTTGCAGTAGATGTTTTCAAGACTTTGGGATGAGTCACCAAGGTACAAAATGCAAGCAGTATGCCTCCTCCTCTTCTTCTGACAGCATGTGTTCATGGCAAGTACCTGTCAGGATTAGTCCTTGGCTTGAGTACAGATATTGGCAGTGTATTTCCAGAATCTTGAAAACATGACACAAGATCTAAGAGTCAGGAGTTTAGTGTGGCTATTGATTCTCAGCTTGTTTTGGACTTCTGGGGAATAATGGGCTGATTGCAGCATTCCAAATTATGAAAATGCTTCATGTTTCCTTGAGACAATTGTGGACTTCTGTCTGTGGTAAAAATTTTGGTCTGTGGTGATCATTAGAGGTCCAAACTTTACACCAGCAGGCAAGACCTCTGGTGTTTTGACCAAATTGTAGTTTCAGTAAACAAAGCTCATCTGTCTCCTATTCCCTTTGCTGTCTCTAGTCTTCATTTCACCCATCATTCATCATTCCATTCATCATTTACATACAGAGCTGGGGAAGGAAATACAGCTCTGTTTCTGAGGCAATGGCCTTAGGTGATGCCATTTGCCAACAATTTTTGAGCATCAATTCCTCATTGGGCATATGGGAGCAAATTTACTCATTTATTTTGTGAGGCAATATCTGGCTTATTAAGTGTCTACACCATTTGTAATTTAATGGTGTCTGGGTCTCACTTTAACTGTTCATGCATCTTTGAGAGACAAATAGCAGTAATGCATTTGCTCTCATTAATTTGCAGACTGTTTTTTTTTTATTGTCCCTTTTTTCTTTTTTTAATAACTCCATCCCCCAAACTTTCAAAACACTCATCTGAAATAACAAAGTGTTACAGATGAGGTCTTCTGATTATTGCCCTTTAAAGCTTTTTTCACATGGCCAGGCATCACAAAAACCTATTTTACTCAAAGAAATTAGGTTTCTGGTTAGCAGGAGCCCTAAATAGACATGAATTACAGGAACGTCCTTTGAAATCCCACACAGTACTTGTTTCATTAAATCCCATGAAGCGACCTTAATTTAGTGGAACACTGGATAGGTTGTTCTTTTAACCTATTAGCACTTTGGCCAGTCCCATAAACCATATTCATGGATGATTCCATCAAGAAGGACAACAGTGGGATTAATATTATTTCAGGATACAGTAAATGCCACAATGATGAAGCTGTTTAAGATCTGGTGCTCACTGTGTCACACTGAATGCATTGACATTTACTCTGCCATCACTTCATTTCCAATATTCCTTCCAAATCAGCCGATGCTAATGTTTCAGTGTGTGTGCAGAATAAAATTCCATTGGGGCTGGGGACCAGGAGGAATGAGCTTAAAGCAAGTCTTTCTCCCCTGTCCCTCTGGCACCCTCCTGTTCCACTGCCCACCCCAGCATGGCAAATGGCTTATCTGCTGTGACTTTGTGCACAGCTAGGAAAGAGCAAACACACAGGTGGAAGTGTGACAAAATCAGGGCTTTGTGCAGTGTGGAGTCAGCTCACCCACAGCCAGGGACAGGTGTGGTTCAATGGTGTTTTTATAGGGCCAAGAGCACAAGGGAAGAGCCTGTTTGCTCACCATGTGGCAAAGAGGCAGCATGAAAAAAAGCTGGCTTTTTCACGGGACCAAGACGCCACCCACCACCTCACTTTGCATATCTGCATATCTGCCTTTGGAAGGACAATAATGGCAACCTAGTTACACACCCCCGCACCACCATAATTGAACTTTAGAAGGTTTTAATATCCTTTAATTCCTCCTCAGCAGCTTCAGGGAGTCAGCACAGTGTCCTGTGCTGTTTTGCAGGCTGAGGACTCAAAGCTGTAATTCACTGGAGAGAAGCACACTCCTCTAGAGAGATTCCAGAGGGAACCAAATTGCTCTCGTTCACCTTGTGTAGGAGCCTCTATCTTTACATTGCCAAAAAAAGGAGCCCAAATGGCCACACTGGTGTTTGCACAGGAAACCAGCTAGAGAAAAGAGAGGTTTGAATGCAAGTTTCCCTAGCCTCAGTCTATCCAAGAGACATTCCTTGATGTGGCTGAGGGGTAGCAGGAGGAAGGAGGAGAGAGTTGTCACGGGGCATGATCAGTGTGGCTGTGCTGCTATCAGCTGTGCTGGGTGGCACCGAACTTCTGCTCAAGTTCATCTGTCATGTTCAGTTGCAGTGCAGGGGGGAAGATTACACAGCTGGCTTCATTAATCATTGCCACTCTGGTGAACTGTGGGGAGCAGGAAAGATCTGGGTCCTCTGTAAGCCAAAATTCTTGAAGCTGGGAGAATGAGGAAGGGAACTTCCTCATTATGTGCTGGTCTCATCATATCCATATCCTCCAGTAGGATTCCTCTGCTGGTCACTGCTGGAGGTGGTGGGGGTTGGTTATTTGCTCTGACTTGGTGTGATCATTCCAAAGCAATGATGATCTACCAAGCAAACCTCAGAAAACCCTCTGTAAATGCCATTAGCAAAGTCAACAGTTACCCACAGTTATTTCCTTGTTTAAGTATAGGAAGATGGTTAGACTTTTGATCTGACACCACGTGGTTCCTTCTTACAATGTTTCCAACCTTTATTTTTATCAATTCCTGCATTTCCCAACACATTTAGCATTGAAAGGTCTACTGTGCTCTTTTCTGTGTAAGGTCTTTGCCTTTACCAACACTGTTTTGCAGTGGATTTGATTTATTGTTGCATCAAAATATGTTAGGCTTATTTCATTTGGGTATTTAGGATAATAAAGGCTTATTTCAATTGCCTGCCATATTTTCTGTGTGATCAGGTCAGCTTTGAGTTACTTAATATGAACAGTTTGATGGAATCTCAGTGATAATGTCTTGTGGAATCTGGCAGGAATAGGACCATCCTATGAAGGTGCCTGATATTTGTTGGTAAAACAAAAGAACTAAATTTTTGGAGTGATGGTCTGTTCATGGCTACATTTTGGTCAGCTGTATAGGACATGAATTTGATATCTTTAGTGTGTAACCACAGATTTTCAATACCTGATTTCAAAAGAACTTCTAAAACAGAAAGGAAATGGGAGGAAGGGATTTGTTTAATCTTGAAAGGACAGGACATGGAGAACAGTTTGCCTTTTTTTGTTTTAAAAAAGGTGATATTGTATTGGTTTAAGGGAATCTTGCAAGCTTGACCATTTTATGAGCACATATTATCATGAATTTATTGACTTTTTTCAGTTCTATATTGTGTAGTGATATTTGCATTGCTTTACCATAGTATTAGATTCCTTGGTGATCTATTAATTCAAATTTGAAGTTAAGACAGCCTTTCTATACAATAAAAAATAGTAAGTTGGAAGTGTCAGGAAAATTCAGTGGGCTAAAAAGAAGTAACTTTTAAAAAGGTCTAGAAGTCCCTACTTGAGTGTCAGCATTTAATATTAGTTCCTTCCTTTTAAGTGCCTGTGTCACACAGCCCTGTCAAAAGACTCCGTGGGCACTTTTATAAGGGCACTCCAACATGGAGGTGCTGAAAAAGAGTTTTAAATCAAAACAAAATGCTTGCTGTCTTTTCAAGAGCTTGAAAGGCAGCCAGGGACATTTCAGCAAAGCAGCATGTCACTGTATTAACACCAGACAAATAACTGTGTCGACTGCAACAGGGAAGTCTGTGTAGGGTGTGTTCCAGAGACCAATTCATTTCCAGTAGGGTTGTTAGGCACCTTGCAAAGTTGATACACTTTTTTTTTTCTGGGAATAAACTAATTTCTGCTATGTTTTGCTGGTTTCTACTGGGTAAAATGACTTTCTGTTGCTAACATAAACTTTACTTCGTGTGAAATCGTTGGGTTGTGACAGCTGCTCACAAAAATAGTGACTGTTGTTGGTGGCTCTGCCTCTGTCTGCCTCCTTACAAACAGGCTTGCTTCATGGATTGTGGGACAGTACTGGAAAGCAGATTAGTTAAAGGGGATTGTGAACACATGTGATCAAATTGCAGCTTGGCAATTACTGTAAAGTGGAGCAACTTGCCTGTGTCCCAAATGAAGAGTGAGGTACATCTGCACTGCCTATTTCTTGAGGCAGAAGAGAAATGTGGCAGCTGGCAGAAATTTGCTTTTGGGTAGAGAATATCCACTCTTATCCTGGAATCGGTCCTCTTACTTGTTGAGAGCAGTTGAGAGCTTCCTGCTAATTTTGGGGGGCTTATGTTCAAAGCAGCTATAATGCAATGAAAGAGTTGAGCCTTCTGCATACACCTGACTTATGTTTTCCAATTATATTATCACCAGTGTAGATACTGCGTTTTTGGTTCAGGTTTTGCCAATTTTAGGCTTAAGCTTTGTCCCAGTTTTCATGGTAGAACACTGATGTCAGTGTGGTTCTTAGCCTAAGTAGGAACTGTTTCAAAGACCTCTTGGGTTTAGCTTTTTTGCATTGTCCAACCAAATTTCTCCTTTTCAGAAGGTCAGCTGGCCCTGTAGTGTCACTCCTGCTAACCAGTAGCCCAGCTGGCCATCCTGGATCCCTTTCTTGTTTCCACACTCTGTCAGCCAGTCCTTCCAGCTCTTCTGCTGATTACATCACATTTAGCTGCAGAGGTGCACAGCAATGCTCCTCCCCTTGGAAGTGGAAGGCTTTATTTCACAGAGAGGAAGCAGGATGATTTCCTGTGTGAGGCTCGCTGAGGATTAATGGGTCTGTCAAGATCTGTAATCGGTGGCTTAGCAGGGCTGACACATGAAAGGGCTGCAGTGCTATGTGAACCAACCTCAGGCTTCAAACTATTTCTGTAGTTCAGTCCCAGAGAGCTGAATGAACACGAACTCAGAATTCAATTACTTCCTCCTCAGCCCCAGTAGAGATCCATTTACATGCCAGGAGAAACCATTGCTGAGCAAGAACATAATGCTGCTCTTGCAGGGACCCCATAAGCAGGATAGCTGTCCTCCAAATCCTGCATGTTTGGCTGGAAATCTTCAAAGATTTCTGTTTACCACATGACAAACCTCTACTTTTCACCAGTATGTCACACAGCACTTTTTGAAAGCTCTTCTCATACTTTCTAGGGACTTGAGGGCAGATCCTGGTTCACTATGGACTGACAGAAGAAACTTCTCTTCAGTAGGCCAGAAGCAGACCTTTGGGAATTTCCTGGGTAAAAAAGACAAAGAGTAAAGCAGGATGGATATTTCTGAGTTTTTTAATTTTCAGGAAGCAGTGTCTTGGGGGTCAAATGTTTACTTAGGCACAATTTCCTGTTCACCTGTCCTTGGACGGAGGAGAAAAAAAAAAAAGAAAAGGGTCTACAGATGCATAATAGCCTTTCCTGTGATGACTGTGTATCTTTAAGTTTACCCATTGAAGGAAAAGCTGTAGACTGTCTTTGTAGCATTGGAAGAGATTAATAATGTCTATGTCATGATTTTGGCTGTAGCATGTAGTGAGCAGAGATAGTGGTAGTTTATTTTGCAGCTGTAACTCTTTGGTAGGCTTCAGGAAGAGTGGTCCTGCTTTTGAATTTTACTCCATAAATGCTCTATCTCTGGCTTTTCCAGTATGGTAAACTGAGGCAAAAGCCTTTCAGTGGAAAAGAATCTTCTGTGTATTGTGAATGTTTAATGGTGTTTCATTTAAGCAGTCTCCTCCTTCTGATTTTTTTGCTTGATTCATTCCCTTTTGTGCATCCTTCCTCGGCTTTCCTATCTGTATGAAAGCTCAGGCAGTTTGTCTTTCTTTGGGAGACTTGCCAGGGAAAATCTGCAAGCCAGTGGTTTGTGCAGTGCAACTCTACTCTGGGTATGTCTTTCCCAGTGGCACTGGAAACCTGAAGGACACTGGCACAGTGAAACCTGCCCAGCCTGGCCCTTCCAGTCTGGGATGTGATTCACCTTGTCAGCCCCAAATACATCCTATGGCTTTCAGAGCCTCAAAAAGTTGTTGCTAATCATTTGCCCATGAACATTTTAAATGAAGTCACAGCCCAGCTGTAAAGGTTTCTGTTTTCCTGAGAATGGGCTATTGAACCTGAAAGGTGCTGCATTAGATCTGGTTTTGACTATCCTTTCACCTTGAATTTTACTTGTATTTCTCCCTGTGGTGCTGACAGGATAATAATATTGTAACACTGTCACATCTGGTTAGGGAGAGGGGCAGGAGGAGGAGGAAATGAGGAACTCTCTCTTGAACTAACCTAAGTTCTGTTCTATAAACAAATGAACACAGGAAAGTCTGGTGAGTGGGCCACAGCCTCCCACAGCTGCAGAGGGATGTGCCTTGCCTTTTTCTGTGCACCCAGTGCTCTCATTAACTTCAGTGAACCCCAGAGACCCTGACACATGAGGATTTAGAAAGCTGGTGCTAATGCAACCTTTCATCTACTCTCTTTTTTCCCTCCAAAGTCAATGGGGGACTTGGATGTTCAAGAACATCTGTTCATGTCTAAACATTGGGGTATTTACCTTTCCTAATCTCTCAGGTTGCTCATTTGTACCCCAGCAGGTTTCTAGGCGCTCACTAGATGACCTCTGGGACTTGGATTCTAAAATAAGCAAGATGGGACAACAGCAATTTGTAATTTTTAGTTTTGTTTAAATAAAGAAAAAAATAGCTGTGAATAATGATTAAATTATTGAGATTTATCACTTGTATTTGCCATGTGCTAAAACAGCTTTGAAAATAAGACAGAAGCTTACAAAATACCAAAACAAAACTTCAGGTTTTGTGATAATTGCCCAGGAATTGTAAATGGGATACTCCTTACTTGCAATGCTGCAAAACAAGCATCAGAGTGGAAAAAGTTCTGACAACAAAAGGAATAAGCAAAAAGTATCAGAACCCTTTTCCTCACTCTTTTCCATTTTAGGAATCAAAGTCTCTTGCCTGCTTGTATGACCTTTTTGCTCTGGAGTTGGGTAAGACTCTTCCATGAAGAGTCTGATTCCAAGCCTATTTTTGGTCCCACTAATCTGGAAAATGCAGATTCATGACACAGAGCCCAAGCTTGCTTGCCAGATCCATGCTTTTGCTGGCAGTCCAAATCCAGTCCCTCTGAGCTCTGTTGCCAGGCCCCCATTTAGTCAGGTACCAGTTCAGGCTGTGCAATGTTAGCAGCAAGGCTCCCTACCTGAGAAGAGCTTCATCTTCTTGATGGATTTTTTTTTTTATTTTTGTGTGTGCATGTGTGTTCATATCAAGGATGAGTGCAGCAGATCTGCTTTTATTGTTTTGCTCCCCTTGTGCTATGGCTGGGAACCCCTTTCTGGCAGGTCCCTTTGTCTTTGCAGATGTAGTAGGGTTATACAGTTAAGATGAAATGCTTCTGTTGTCAGGGAGCCAGCCCATCTGGGTAGGATCAGGCATGAAAACATGCTGCTTGTATCATCCCCAGGATGAAGAATTACATTCAGGTGTTGCACACCAGTTTTGAATAAACAGGAGTGCATAGTGGGAAAGATTTGTTAAGTTTCTGATATCCATTGTTCTCCTCTGTTTTCTGCTTCTTGGGGTTTTTTCCCCGCCGTGTTTCATTTTGTTGAGAGACTGAATTGTGTGCTTGAAGTCTGAGCAGATGAAGAGGAGTCCTCAAGAAAATGAGGGAGTTTTCTCTTCTTTCAATACTTCTATTCCTTTTTTCCCCTAAGGACTCTTTCTGTAGCCCTAGAAAGTGGGATTGTGGTAATAAGGCACACAATCCTTAGGAGTTCCTGTTTAATCTCTTCTGGGCAAACCAAATGCTTGGCCTGGGTATCAGCTGAGTCCTGAGGAGCAGAGTTGTGCCAGGCTGTCAGCGGGAACTTAAAGGAGAGCATGAGAGGAATAGTGTAGGGGAGCAAGGTTTCTGCATATGCTTACTGAAGAGTAATGAAGATCCAGGGAATCCAAAGAGTCATGAGCCCAAGGCTTTTTCAGAAGGATGAAAACATCCCTTGGAACAGAAACTTGAAGATTTGCAAGGGGAACGATAGAAGCTGCTCCCACACTTCATTCTTTCAAATTGTTTCTTTTTCTTCCATGTTCAGAAATATTGGGTTTTTTACCTACTCAGATTCTTTCTGCCAGGACACCAACTAAAATTATGTAGCTTAAAACAGCTACCAAACCAATATTATCTATTCAAGAGACAAGGTTCTGCATTCCAAGTAGTTTTTAGAACAGAGGGAGCCAGTTCAGCCTCCAGCATCAAGGAGGCTGAGCCTCATCTGTATTCCTAGACATGTTCCATACATACTCCTAGGTGAAAGTACCATGAGTAACATATGATGCCAAATAGGCCTTCAGCTCTGGGCAAAGGAACCACTGTGACTTCTTTTGACACCTGGACAGTTGAGTTTTCTGCTGGGTTCTTTGATTTAGAGATGATATATTCCCCGTGAGGATCAGAGTCCTTAAGGCTTTAGATTGAAGGGAAAAAAAAGATGAAAATCAAGGTAGTATTTCAAGTGTTACTGTGGACTGGGCAAAGATTGTGATTCTGGCACAGAATCATCCCTGAAGGGCTGTGGTGTTTTCAATCCTTTTGCTAGTCAATAGGCTTGGCAAGTCTGGGCTATTAAGGAAGTTTTTTCATGTAATACTGTATAGTCACTAAAACTGGGGAGTAAATCATGAGTACTACTGAAAGTAGTGGGTGTTGAGACTGTTTTACTGCCCTCACTTTACTGTGGGGTGTGGGCTGTTACCCTGACAAGTTAAAAACAGCCAGATCCAGCCATATCTTCTGGCAACTGCAGTGGAAATTATGTAAACCATTAATTCAGTGGTGAGGTACAATTTCTGACAGCATAAGAGAGAATCAGAATGTTTAAAGTAGTTTTGGCTATGACTTTTGTATTTTGCATGTTCCTGGGGAAATCTTTTCTTTTAAGGTTTGCTTTTTACCTGAGGGACTTTTTTACATGCTTAATTTATTTTAAAAGAAGTCTGAATGTGTAGGGTCTACTTTGCCTCCTTGCTGTTGGTGCAGTACTGATCCTGAATGCCAAGAGCAAAGACATTAAATGTTGTATTTGCTAAACAAAACTGACACATTGGTACTTTCACATAAGGAAGCAGCGGCACTTCCCATGCTCCTGAGAGTTTAAAATGATCCATTTTATTGAGAGGTATAATGACAGCACTAGCTGAGCAGAGCAGTAATTATTATCTCTAGGAGACCCGGGAGAACAGTGTTTTAAAAGGAAAAATAGTGTTTTTCATGTGTTTCTTTAAATTCTGGTATCAGCAGCTCAAGACTTGTCAGGCGTAACTAAAAATAGAAATTGTAGCCAGATGTGTTTCAGGGGACAGGTTGTGTGGAGGCCTCTTGGAGTCAATGGGGTGGGATGGAGCCCAGGACTTGTCTGTCCGCTGGCTCCACTGCCCTGGGAAACCTGGCACAGCATGTGTATGACGAGAATCAAGTAGATTGCGTGTGTTTAACTTGTATTCAGGCTGTTTGAAGTGGGGGTAGGTGGTTGAGTTGAATCAGTTTTTCCCCCCAGGATTTTTGTGAATGCAGGTGGTCTGGCTGCTGCTTGCTCTTGGTCTGTGTGACAATGCAAGATGTGAAAGTTAAAGAGAAAGTTAGAAAAAAAGTTGAGATGCTGCAAACTTCTTGGAGTGTGTACTGGTTTACATCAGGAGGTATGAAGGTGTGTAAGCTTTGCTTACAAGGAGACTAATCTTCAATATTTTGTGATGCCAACAAAGTAACAAGTGCAGGCAAAATAGAAGCATCCATGAGAGCAGACAAGGCTATTAATCTCTTTCCTTGTAATTGTAAACAAACAAAATGAAAAATGAGCCATGATAAGGTCAGAAGGCTTGACTTCACCCTTTATCTCAGAGGCATTGCTACATGTCTGAGGTTTCCTTCTTTCTTATTCCATTGTGAGCATCCTCACAGAGCCTACTGACTGTGGAACAAGGCAGCACTTTGCAGAATTCCACTCTTCAAGCCCTACAGAGTTGGCTGTGCAATCTTTCTCAATGCTGCTGGATCACAAACATATGTATTATATAAATAAATACTAAATTTGGTATTTTTCTGGGAATACAAGGTTCCTTTAAGATCTTGTGTGAGTAGAATGTGACACAATGAGTGAACTTCTACATTATTGTCTCAACAAAAACAACAAAAATGCCTAGAAAATTATACTGGTCAGATCCTCAGCTTATGTAATTGGCCTTCTGAACTAGTTTTCCTAGAGCTGAGCCAGTTCACTGTAAGTTCACTTGGCTTGGTGTTAGCATGTCCTGTGTTACTCAGATATTCCTTCCTAGATTCAGCCAGTTGGCATTCTGCCCACTGTGGTTATTTTTGCCCTTTGTCCCTAAAGACTTTTCTGAGAGCCAGGGTCCAGGTGTATTCTTGGGTGTCAGCTGCATGTCAGATCTTAGGGCAGCATTAAATTCCAAACAGGACAAATGGAGTGCTGGCTGCCCCTTTCCCACTACAGAAAACTCTCCTACTTGATGACACAATTCCTTCATCCCCTGGATTTACACTTCATTAGAAACCCAAACCTGCTCCCAGGTTTTCAAGAGCTTGTTAGCTCTCAAAGCACCAAGAGTGCCGCTGAATTTGCGAGTGGGAAGGCTTGGGGAAGGCAGTAGGACATAAAGTTTCTTTTATTCAGCTTTTCAAGTTGTCGTGGTTTGGTACTGGCCAAACACCAGGTATCCATGAAAGTCGCTCACTTACCCTCTCCTGCTGCAGTTGGGCAAAGGAGAGGGAAAGAAAATTAACAAAGGGCTCAAAAGTTGATATAAAGACTGGGAGAAAAACACTCTAAGGGCAAAACTGGTTTAAATTTAAACATATAAAGCAAATTTATTGTTAACACAGTCAGAGGAGGATAATGAGAAATAAAATAAGCCTTTAAAACACCTTTTTTCCCCCAGCCTCTCCCTCTTTCCCACTGACAGTGCAGAGAAACAGGGTGTGGGGTGTCTTGGTCAGTTCTCCGCTCAAGATCTTTTCCTGTTTGCTCCGGGAGAGGAGTCTTCTGTGCTGTGCCATGGGAACCCTCCTATGGGCGAACAGTCTTCCCAAAATCGGGGTGCAGTCCTCTAAAGATAGGCTGCTCTAGTTTGGAATCAGTGGCCCTCTCTCACTCTGAGCCTCCCACTAAATCACAGCTTTTTCTGGCATCCACCCACTCTGGTGGGAGCGCTTTTCCCATGGGCTGTGAATGAATTTTTGCATCCACTGAGGACTTCATGAACTTCAAAGGGACAGTTTGTTTCACCACAGCCCTCACCATGGCCTGCAGAGGAATCTCGGCTCCAATGCTTGAAGCGCCTCCTTCCTCTCCTTTTCACCCCTGACCGTGTTGTTTTCCCCTCACACGCCCTCACTTCCTCTTCTCTGACTGGAAGAAAACCTGCTGCTTTCATCTACCGTTGTTGACAAGTTCTACCAATTCAAAGACTCTCTTGCAGATCCTGCAGCTCCAAGAAGTTGTCTAGGTTCCTTGTTGGGGAATTTCTTGTCATGCTTCCCCTGCTGGTCAGGAGGCCCTGCCACCCTCGTGTGGGCACAATGGTGCTATTTAACCTCTCTCTTCAGGCAGGGCGCCAAGAAGGGGAAGTCATTGCTGCTGTCCCTGCCCTTTTCCCCCTCAGGGTGGCTCCCCTCAGGAAGGGAAGGCTCCCTGCAGGCCGCACCAAGATGGCGGCGGCCATGGTGGTGCGTTGTGGCGCGCCATGCTGGGGGTGGGCCCCAGTGACAACTCTTTGCCACTCCTGGGGAAAAAAACCTACTTCTTCTTAAATTTGTCATCACAGAGGTGTTACCACCCTCTCTAATTGGGCCAGCAGCATGTCTATCTTCAGAGCCATCAGAGATTGGCTCTGTCGGACATGGTGGAAGCTTCCAGCAGCTTCTCAAGCTACCCCTGCGGCCCCCTGCCCTGCCACCATGAGCTGCTCTGTGTCAAACCAACACACAAGATGAAGGTAAATAATGGGACCAGGGTTTCAGGAGGAAGGAAAAAGAAAGCATTGGTGTAGAAATACAATTTCAGTAAATACCTTCTCACAGAAGCTACACCTGTGGCCTCCACTCTGCCACCAAAAACCAGTCTGTGTCAAACCAACACACAAGATGAAGGTAAATAATGGGACCAGGGTTTCAGGAGGAAGGAAAAAAAGGAAAAAGAAAGTGTTGGTGTAGGAATACACTTTCAGTAAATAGCAGTGATGCTAATTTCTGGCAAAACAGAGTTAGGTCAGTATGGAAACAATTAATGCTGCTGTAGCCGTGAAACAGAAGTAAAGATAGCTGATGCTTCAGCATAAAGTTCTTCATCAATCACTGGTTTATTTTACTAGCATTCATAGCGCTGTGTGGTGTGATTACTTCTGATGTCTTGACAAGCATAATGAGAAAATGCAGGGCCAAACCCAGACCTGGCACTGGACCCACATACACAGCTCTGAATTTGGACTCTAATGTAATGCATATGAAGGCATAAACCTTTCCTGAAGGAACACAAATTCCACCTCAACCCCTGGCCCTCATTGAGGTTATTGCCTACATTCAGATTTATTGATAAAGCATTGCTGAAACTTTGTCTCCTCTTTTAAAAATTGCCCTACAAATGATATGTTGAAAAATCTGAGGTTTCCCATGTTGTCTGGACTGTTCTTTGTGTGAATGCCTTGGTTTTGCTAACTAAATGACCAAATGCTTTGTAGCCAGATGGTATTGATTCTTTACAGTTGTGTTCCTATATCAGATGTAGATATTGTATTCCACTTCCCATTACATCTGAAAATGACTGAGTCTGATTGACAATATGGCATTCACATTGAGATGTTTGCTTTGTGGAAACTAGCTGCTGTTCAGAATTATTTTGTATTATTAACTCCTGTATGTTGCCCCTGCTGTTTGATCAGTCTGTTTCCCTTTGTTCTAAGCCATATGTGTTTTCAAAACTAATACTTATACACCTTTCAAGGCCTTTGATTGCTGTACAAAAGATGATAAATCTCTAGGGGATCTGACTATATCCTGGAGCATACAACCTAATGAGAAAAATAAGTTCAAAATACCAAAGCATGGTGTTCTGATATTCTATCTCCTAGCTTTCAAATTCAAACAAAAAAAAAGAAAAAGGATCTGCTGTGATGAAGCGTTAGCTGCATGAAAAGCCAGTCTAAGTCCTACATTCTCAAGAGACACTGTATTTAACAAGAGCACTTCCATTGCTTCTGGGTTTCTCATCAGTTCTTTGTATACTTTCTGTAGGTGGTAAATAGTCCACTCTGTGAGAAGAGAAAGAATGTTGTTTTGGGGACTTTTTTTGGAGATTTTTTTTAAGGTTCTCAAAAGCTTTTTGACTGCTATCTCTGTGGAAGAAATATGGGGAAGGAACAATTATTTTTGAGTTGTAAATAAGTGCTGAATTTGCACAATGGTGACTATAGCCCAGATTCTTTTGAACCTTGCCATAGCTATGATGCAGGGAATGACTTTAGGGTAGAAAAGGGAGGCAATCTGTGTGTGACTTGAAAAATTGCTATTTCTAGCACTAAATGATGCCTCACTTAGGAAGGGGACAGTTGAACAATGATGAGGAAAAATTCCTCCATTGATGTGCAAACTGACTATATAAGAATTTTCCTTTCCTGAAAAGAGTCCACTGATTCTTTTTCCTATTTTTGGGTGATTTTTGTTGTTGTTTTGTTAGGTTTTTTAGCCAGCTAAACTAGTTTGTCTATCACAGACTCTGATGGGTTCTGTGCCTCGATATCAAGGCTCAACTAGACATGATAAATAGTCACAGGTTCATGAACAGTACACAGATGAAGCTCAGACTTGACTTTTTTTTCTGTAAACCTTTGGAATATCAGACTCTGTGCAGATACTACAGCTTTCTTAGGAAAATATGGTATAAAAACTGACTGATAAGATAAAATTTGCTCATCCACTGTGAACCAAGAAAAAGTACTTCTTAATGCAGGTCTTGTAAATATGTGAAATCTGATACAAAAGGCAGGTAAATTATTTTGGTGGTTCATTTGTGTGCAAGCTGCTCGTGCAAGATGTTTTTTATTTAGAAACTGTTTCTGCAACAGAGGATTTTGCAACAGTGCAATAAAACAATCCTGTCCACCCATCTTGAGCCAGAAAATCATATTTGATTTTTGTTGGTGCAAGTGCTTTAAACTCCCAGCTTAAAACAGTTTGGTGGTCTGTGTGAAGCTCTGGATGAGAAGCAGTGAACCTTGGTTATTCCTACATGGGCAGATGCCAGCTGGGAAATAAATAACTTTTAGGTACTCTTAGTGCCTAACATACTGCATTAGTACCTTCTGTCCTTCAATATATTTATCCTCACCCCTCTGAAAGGACATATCCCCACTTGTGCAATTGGGGGTTACATTTCAGAAAAGCCAAGTAATACACAGCTGAGTAACAAGTCTTTATGGGAAATGCCAGTTAAACCTGTTTCTTCAGGGCCCTGAGCTACCTCTGCACTCAGACCTGTCCAAACCACTAGAAATCAAACCCCAAAACTGATTAAAAGGTAACAGGACAGTACTTAGCATCTTTGGCATTAAGATGCTCCTACTATGCCCAGTGGCTGCAAAAATATGTTAACTGGATAGTTATATTACAAAAGAGATTATTCCCTGATTTAAGAAATGCAGGGAATGCCAGATCCCTTTTTCCAGGGCTAGCCGTAATCAAATTCCTTTCTTTACTGTTTTTTGTAACCCCACTAATTGAGATCACCCAAAATGGTACCATGAGCTGAAGTCAGTGTCAATTAAAAATCCCATTTATATTCCCTGTGAAAACACATGGCCTTCAAAAGTGTTTGATTTTCCTTGGACCTTCTCATCTGTTTGTCATTTAAAGTTCAGGCCATTTTCCATATTTCTATCAAATGCTGCCTCATATGGAAGTCTGGCAAATGAGCTTGCAAAGTAACTTATTTGAAGTTATAAATAATCTAATACTTGCTTAAAGCTGACCTCTCTAGACAATAATATGCAAATTAATGTCTGAAGCTGAGGGACATAGGCAGGGTTGCACTTGTACACTTACAGCATTCATAATTATTCCCCCTGGTGTAGATCAGGCCGTGAGGTAGGAAGAAACAGGGCAGAATCCTAAACACTGGCAGCTTTTTAGGCACAAGAATTGATTCTGCCATCACTCCCAAGTACCCTCTTGCTTATTTATTTTAAAAAACCCTGGTGAGTAGGCAATTTTTTTGCTGTCACATTTTCTTCAATGTCCATTCACATTAAAGTCTGGTCTCTCTTACGTTTCCTGTTATGACGGGGAAGTGGTTTGGAACCTGCTGGTTCACGGGTGGTTGGAGGATGGACAGACTGAGACTTCAAAACCATTTTGGAGGGATTCAGCTGTCAAGGTGCTATTCATCCAGTGATCTATCAGGCACAGACAAATCCTTGTATGCTTTTTCACTTTTTTGAGTGGGCAGAATGGATCAGCCTCAGCCACTTTCCATCTCTCTAACAAGGCAATCCATGTCTGATTTATGCTTTCCTGCCACTCATCTCTGACTCAGACTTTTACAGTGTGAAGTTCAGTAGATTGTAGCAACAATTTTTGATTCTTTTTACCCTGCCTGAAAGATGAGGGTGGTCCTACACAATGAGCTTAGATCTGCAAATTTGTTGAAGCTCCTCGGGTGCCCCCATTGTCCCATTCCTCTCATCTTCCAAGGGACCACATTTCATCAGCAGCATGGGTAGGTGAGCTTGAAACTGGGGTAGAATTTCAAAGTGCTTATCAGTAACTGCTGGACATCAGCTGTAAGATAATCAGAGCTTTTTGGATGTCAGGTCACTCCCAGAACTGACCAGCTGAGCTGCACCAAGGATGTAACAAGAGTGTTGGAGTGGAAAGATGCTGCTCATTTCTCAACAGAGTTACAAAATCTTGTTCCTGAGGTCTTTCCATGTGAATTCTTATCATTGTGACACTACACTTGGCTGAGCTCCTTTTGCTCTTAGGTACCTGTCTTGTGCTGATTACACTTTTAACATATTAGTTTAAAGGACCTAAACATTTTTGGAGGTTGTTGGCACCTGAAATTAAAGCGTATTGTTATCACCTCTCTTAGAAAGAGAGGACTCTGCTAAAGTGAAGCTCTTGAGCAGGGCTTTCTTTTTCCTTTTCTTCTAATCAACTTCAGATATAAAGTACTGTCAGTGAATGACCATATCTGCTAATTAAATTGAGACTTGAATGACCAGGGTAGCACTCCAGTTATCATTATGTTTCCACTTGATGGATTATATTTCAAGTTATTCTAGAGACTTTCCTAATGGTAATCAGGTTAGTGGAACCTTGATCTTACTGATGTGCATTCTTTTGCTTAACTCTTCAAGCAGGTGCCCAAATGGAGTTCAGCAAACCTTTTACTTATTGTGTTTCTAGGTGTTTTTTGCATACAGCTAGCACTTAGAGGAGTGGGAGAAACATCATATCACATAAAGTAAAATGGCAGTGTGCTGGTTCCAATGTTTTATATGCTTAGAGAACCAGAATTTCTATTCACATCAAGAAAAATGTCCTCTCTTGCTGTGAGGGTTCTTTTTTTTTTTTAATAATACTTTAAAAGTGAGTAGGTTTTCTTAGATGATATTTTAGGGAGCAGATCTGTGCGTGTAATTCAGGATTTCATGTTGTGCATGACAACAAAGACTAAAAGATTAGTGTCTTTTCTAAATTTGTCCATGCAAAGCTACAGGTGGTCTGCAAACGCAGTGTTGTACATTTGGTAAGATTTACATGAAGATTTGCACACTTATTCACGTCCTCATGTTGGGGTTTAGGAGTTCTCCTTTTGTTTCTTTCTCTTAGAGAAATTTCTCCCAGTTTTTGTTGCTAAGAGATAATAATGGCTGGGTATTTAGGAGAGATAAAAAGTTTCCTTGGGAAGGGTGTGGCTTTATTTCAAAGTTACAATAATTGGGGGGGAAGAGGGTAATATTTTCCATTTCAAAGGAGGCTCCTGCTTTCCTTAGCAGACATCTGTCTTTCAAACCAAGACACCTCCAAATACAAGAAGCTGTAGTCTGATATTTACAAATATTACATCTGTGTTTTGGTTAATTGTTTTCATGTTATTCTCTGAAATGTTTAAGATTAGAAGGTATTTGATCTTCCTTAAATTTAAGTGTAATCACAAAACCTCCAAGACTGAAGATTTACAAAACAGCAACAGATACCACAAGTTTTGTAATAACAAACACAAGAATTGAAAACAATTTCTTTCTTTAACCCAGTGGGAATAATATAAAGCCATATGTTTGTAACCTAGTTAAGTCACAAATAGGTAGATGAGCAGGCAGAGAAGTTGCTCAGCTCTTTGTCAACCACCTGCTATTCTGGGAATAATTCTGATAAACACAGCCATCCCCATCTGTAGATGAGGAGTTATGACATTGATAAATTTCTTTTATAATCTTCTCTTCATCCAGTGGTGCATCTGCATCAAGTCCTCAGTTCACTCTTCCAACATGAAGAGTCCATTTATGGACTTAAATTCATGTTTCATTTGAAAAAAAGAATGGTTCCCAGGAAAATGTGAGCTCCAGTTCTGTGCTTGCACTGGGCTTTGTCAGACATTACATAAGAGCTTTGCTCATATTGGCCTCCTTCTCCTGGCTTTTTAGATCATTCTTTGTATTATGTTTCCAGTGCATGCAGATAATTTAATTTAACATTTTTCTAAATGCCAACATGCAGGAAGGCTGACCTTATAAGATCATAATTAGAATTATTTATATACTCTAAAAACGTAACTGATTTGGAATTACTGGAAGATGTGAGATTTTAATTTTTTTTAAGAATTCATTTTGCTGGAATGGAATTAAGTTAATTACTTAATTACTTTTCAACTTTTGCCTTATGCTAACCTTCTCCTACTCGATCATGTCATTGCTTTAACTCTATGTAAAGCTCCCTTTGGCAGCAACGGCTGTCCTCTTAATTGCTTTGTTTCAATGGGTTGTTATTCCAAAGCCTCAAAGTTCCAATAAATTATGTTAACAGGCTTAAAAACTGGTGTGAATAATGTCTTCAGGTTACCGAAGCTAATGTAGACTTTTGTCTAAGAAATAAACAGAGCCTCCATCCTTGCTGTGCTAGATACCATTTATACTATTAACCACTGCAGCCTGCCTTGCCTGGGAGATAAATGTGACCATTGATGAGCAATTAGAAAACAGTTTTATGGAGATCCAGGCTTTATGTAGCAGAGAAGCAGCCTGTTTGCTGAAGGTCAGAATGTGTCATGAGGGGATGAGTTCACACACTGGAGAAGGAAACACAATCTTAATGAATGTGTTTTGGTGATGTGGAGGAGAGAGGAGGCAAAAGGCTCTTTTTTGATGATGCAAGTTTGATGACACTTGGCCTTAGACATTTCGATGCCTGAAAGCTGATCATAGGCACTTTTGGGTTTATTTGCATATTTTTATATATTTATATAAAAGCTTTCTCAATCTGAGAGTTTTAAGGCAAGGCAATGTTTTGACGTAACACAATATGGCACATACACTTCTGTGCTTTTATATGTGTTCCAATATATGCAACAAATACATGAGAGGAACAAAGAAAAACCTCCAGGAGGCTTGTTTGACAGCTTATTTAATTTTCAAATTGAATAAGTATGGAAGTACTAAGAGGAAAAGCATTGTGAGTTGTCATTTCTGCTCCAGAAATTAAAACCCATTAAAATGGCATCAAAGTTGCCTTTGCTGCTCTGCACAGAAATGGAAAGGACAGGTTTAATGCCATCCTCAGGACTGTAGATAAGGAGTGAAATGAGATCAGCCTGTCTTAACTTGAGTTTTGGGTCAAGCCTAGACCTTTGGTCAAGCTACGGACCTCCAAAAACTAAGGAAAACACCCTTATTGAGACATTTAAATATAATTTAAACATGCATGGTGTAAACACTTAGAATGGAGATGAAGATAAGGTGTTCAATATTTAAAGATTAGGTGAAATGCTGAAGCACTCTGTATAGTCTCTCCCTTTCAGAAGGTAAATTAGTAGTAGCATTTACAGCAATAGCAGAGGTTTTCTTTAAGAATGTAAATTCCTAACCTTGCTTTCAGTCTTGCCATGGTCTTGGCCTTTTTAAAGCCCCATGACGGTAAGATTTTAGTACAATTCTAAGTTGCACAGATAAAGTTGCTCTTTTTCAGATTTGAATTTTTCAGTTTCTGAACTTTATCACTTTTAATGTTATCATCTGTCTCTTTAACTGTGGGTTAGAAGGACTAAAAAATCAGGCTTTTTTGACAAATTAGGCTTTTGTGATATATTTCCTGGTATTTTCTGTCTTCTAGCATCACCTTCTGAGGCTTTTGGGGTACCTTTTAGCATTGTTACTGGGGGATGGGTGGATGTCTGTACGAATCATAGTCCAGGCTCTTTTGAGGAGTTATTTTCTGTGATGGAAACCACTGGGTTGTACCTTTTTTTTTCCCCACTAAGCTGCTGTACAAGCCTCATGCTTGAAGCTTGAACTCAGCCTTCAGAGTGACCTGGTGGCTTTTCAGGCTGGCCAGTTTGGGTGTTTAAATCCAAACCACCTACACTTTATATCCTACATCTCAGGACATTTTTAGCGTTTGACAATTCATTTATGAGTGGGCTGGACAAAACCGAAATGTTGTGGCAGCCTAATTCGGAATAAATTATTTCAATCCACAATGTTCTGTAGCAGGCAGTAGTCATTTGACTTACATGAACAGAAGAAATGGGACAACTGGGCTGGACACAAAGCTTAGAGAGTAATGCCAGTGAGGAGCCTAACTTCTCTAAAACCAGATTCTGCCCTGACCCAGATTAATTACTCAGTTGTTCCCACAACCAAATTCTTGCTGTCAGTGTGTCCAGTGCTGCCTGCCAGGCCTGCCAATGGAAATAGAGCAGTTGTGAACGCTGAGAATTGTCCCTGTGGCTGGGTGTACTGTCCTATCAAATAATTATCATGTTATAGGGCCCCTAGTGCTTTCCAGCTTCTCTGGCTCCCCTGACGAAATATTAATATGCCTTCAACATTTAAGCTTATTATTCTATACTTGGGGCATATCTTTCTCTGCAGCAGTCATATGCTTTATAGAGCCAAAATACCCTGTACAGGAGAAATGTCTTTATGTCTTTACCAGATCTATGTCTTCCAAGACAGCCTTAGCTGAATACCCTTAGTTGAATCATTATGCTAAATAATCAGCAGTGCCTTAAACACCCTCCTATGGGCTGAAGGAAGCGTGATGCAGTATGAACTACACAGATTTTCCCAGAAGAATTGTTTCTTTCATCTCCAGCTCAGTAAGTAGAGCTGGGGAACCTGTTGGAAGCCTGGCTTGCATGTTAACTTGCCATGAACAGCACATAGCTGTCCCATGCTGGGGTGTGGGGGCTGGCTCCAGGCTGCTGTGTGGGAGAACAGAGCCATCCTTTGGATAAGCATGGAAACAAGGGGTTAGATTTGCTTAAATGATAGTTTTGATAGCCAACGAGATGTTTTTAAGCCAGGTTCCAGGCTTCTCAAAGAAAAAAAAAATCTCAGATTCTTTTCTTTTCCAAAATTCTCTGAAGCTGCTCAAGAGGAATGAAGCAGGTTTATTTGATTCTATTCTCGTGCTTGGGCTCAAGAAGTTCCCTTCTGAGTCTTCTTCCTTAACAGGGCAAGAAATGCACGTTAAAAAAATGTTACTTTCCGATAATCATCTACTTTCAAAAGCTTGAAATGAGAGCTCAGAACAAAACAAAACCCAGGTGTCAGGAGACCTGCAGCAGAACCCGCAGGCTGGCAATATCTTTATGAATGAATGAGTGAATGAATCCAGGCTTTTCTCAGCGTGGAACTTGCTCACGATAGTGATTCCTTGCACAGAGGCATTTGGCTGTGCAGGTTTTAGCTCTTGCCAGCTTTTCTGGAAAGCACATTAGCTGCCTTGATGTCTGAAATTCCCTGAGGATTACCCAGAGAGAGCTCTTAAAGTGGCACTGTTTTCCTAATTAGTGAGGCCAACTGTTGTCTGGCTGAATTGTCTGCACTAACAACAGGGCTCCCTCTGCCTCTTCTGTCCAGTTTTAATTCTAATGCTAACAGAGCACACCGTGATTATGCTAATATTCCTGGCTTTCCTACCTAAGGACATATGCGAGGTGTGCTGCATTTTACTGTTTCTTTCTAGTCCAGGTCAGCCTAGTTGGCATTGCCTCAACAGGCATTTTGGGGATGGAGAGCAAAGAGAAACAGCTTTAACCATCCTTTAATTGCTGCTGTTTAGCTTGGTCACTGATAAAACCACTCATGAAATGGTGGTTGAGCACCTCAAGGTCAGTGTTGCAAACTCAGAACCTTTTATTGCAGGGAGGAGAAAACCCTGCTGGTGGAGAATTGAAGTACACAAAGCATGAAGTGGTTTGCTTGGGGTTAGTATTTAAAAAAAAAACCTTAAGAGAAGAAGGTATTGAGTAGCTCTCAGGTGCCAGTTAGGAGCCCATCACTCTGGTTTTTTTCCTCCTGGCTGGGAATGTGTCAAGAGGCTCGTCAGTAAAACCATCTTTTCTGAGAGTAGAGGACAAATTTCCCTCTGAGAAACTAGCTGTGATTGAACTTCACAAGAGAAAAATGTAGCTCCTCATCCCAAAATAGAGAAATCAAAAAGCAGGCTCTCTATGGCAAAAATCTGGCTGAGACATGGACTTTGTACTTTTAATTAATTTTTCCTCTCCAGTAAATGGTGAAATCTTTGTTTGGTTGGCTTTTTTGTAGCAGTATTAGGTTGAATGTTGCTTTTGAATATATTGCAGAGTAAAGTTAACTGACACAATGTTTTTATTGCGGTGTTAATTTTAAATCTAGCCCTCAAAAATAACCTCTCTCTCATGGAGACATCCATGATTGGACACATCTGCCTACACTGAGCTGCTTTTCCTGCAAGCTAGGTGAAGCCCAGGCTCTGGTATGTGGTCCTGGTGCCACATCAGCTTGAGATCTGGTGATGAAAATCCACATAAAATTTACAGGATAAGCACTATTGAGAGTACTGTGGGATTCCTCTCATGCTGATAAACTTCTGTATATCATCCCTTTTGGGCTGATGTCCATAAATAGTGGTTGTCCTGACACAAAATTTATCCTAATCTTTATGGCATTGAGAACCAACACCAACCAAAATTACAGCTTTGGCATTGCAACAGAGTTCTGTTGTTTTCCTGGCAGTTTAAACTGGATTGTTAGCAAAATAGCTGTTTGTTACAGGTTTTGTGTATAAGTTGCTTTTTTTATTCCTTAATGTTAGTTAAGGACATAAAAATGAGAAGCCCAAATATAGGTATTTATTTGACTGACAGTAATGGCTCTGAGAGAAGCCATTTAAATGTTATTTACATATTATTTGAAGCCATAATAAGTGATCATGTCAATCCATAGCACCCCATTGTTATTAAAGGAGTCTGCAACAGTGTAACTCATGATGGTGTTATGCAAATCAAGCCTATTAAAAAAAAAAAGTTCTGTATGAACATTATTGTACCACCAAGATAGCAAAGTTTTCAACATCAGACACACTCTGTCATTTTAAATTTAAAATGCACAATCTGTATGTGTGACTAATGTCTCTGCAAAGCTCTCTAGTAAGTACCAGACTCAGCAAATGCTGAACGTGTAAGTCCCTCCTGATTTAAATAATTGTTTCAGCATATAGGACTTTACCAATGTTACCTTGCTGAACTTAAACCAGCTACTACCCTAGGATGGATAAAAAATGAGAATATATTTTCTCCTCTCCCTGAAAAACTTTGTCCCTTTGGATGTGGAGATTTGGCAAGGCTTGGATGAAAAGAGGGATAGGATGTGGTTTAACAAGGAAATGCTGGAAGACTTGAGCATTTGTAACGGTGGCAAATGACATTTTTGTGTAAATGATCTCTGAGTTTGTAGTTCTGCAGCAGTAAATGCACAGCTGAGTGATTATCTTGGCTGGCCATATGGTTTTGGAGCAAATGACTGTGCTCCAAGGCAGGTGCTCAGCATCCTCACCAAGACACAGAGTTAGAGTGATGTTGTCTAAGCTCTTTTGTAAATAGATCTGAGTACAGATACTGCAGGATTATGAACCCCCTTTCTCTGTGCAGAACACTCAAAAGCCACCTGGCTGTCTTGAGAAAAATCTGGCTCAGAGCTGTATAATCAAAGTTAAAAAGGGTGGATGGGTCCTATCCCTGAGCATGCAATGAGAATGAGGCCTCCCAAACATGAAGTGCAACTACTGCTACTCTGCTGGGTAAAACCATCAGTGGTTAAGAAAAAGAATCAGCTAAATTGCTGTGCGAGTGTCTCCATGTAGTCATTGGAACACACGGCTTGTCCAATATGCACAGTCTGGGGAATGAGACCCTCTTTCTGGAAAATCTCAGTGTGATACCAGAGACACCTTGAAGGAAAAGTGAATCTGCTTTTCAGAAGCATCCTGAAGGTGCAGAGTGAACATTTCCTTGCAGATGTTCACATCAGTGTCTGAGCAGCAAAGGGCTGAGTCCCACCAGAGGCTGAGGAATATTCCAGCCATTCTTTTCCCTGTGCAGTGGGAGCATTAAATGTTTCATGGGAGCCCACAATACCCTCTTGTAGTGTCACTTGAAAAATTACCACAGTCATGAAATTGTCATTTAGGGTTTCCTTTGAGTCTGAGAAAATATGTTCTCTCTGTCTGTTAGGCCTGTTCCATGTTTATTAATCATTTTGTGATTTGGAGCTGCTTGGCAGAGATGCACCTCCCTATTTCTGCCACTGCTTCCCCTTCTTTTTTATGAGCACACATTCACACACGACTGGTGAAAAAAGTGATGAGAATAGCCTTGTTGGCTTAGACAACATGCTGTCAGCACCATTTGTAGCCAAACTTGCCTAGATTTTTTTTTTTTTGGCTGTGCAGATTCCCAAAAAATTGGAGAAAGCAAAGATAGAAATGTATTTTAATCAAGTGAGGCTGCATTCTTTCATTGCAGCCATCCCACGAGGTTTGGCCAGTCCATCAGGATAGGTTTGTAGAGAGATCCCTGAAACTGGCTGCCAAAAAAGTGGCTTTGGAGTGTCAAGCAAGATCTGGATGGAGCTGCTGTGGTATGTCAGCTGCACATTCTGCAGGGATGAGGAGGAGACTGCAAGGTCTGATATGGACACTTTCTGCTACCGTGCACTGACTTTAAACATTCCCTTCTCAGGCTAAATTCCTGTGCCTTGGGGAGCCTGCAATCCCTTCAGGATGCCCTGACATAACTTCCAGTTGTGTTGGTGATGGAGATCATGCACACTTTGGATTTTGTGACTGTTTAAAATACACCTGGTTCTGTTTTGTTCCCTAATTGAGCTTGACTGCTTAGAAAAAAGCTGTAACAAAAATGCATTGTGCATAAAAAGACATCTCCAGAAAATGCAACCCAAACTCCAACAAAATCAATCCCAAACACAACTCCTTTATTGGACACTGCTTTTGAATTTCTTCCTGCCCTTATTATCTCCATTTGATTTTCAGTCCCAATCTGCCAAAAGATTTGGATTCCCATCAAGGCAGTTTGGAAGAGCTTTAATACTCAGATAAATAAATGCAACAGGCAACAAAGCTGCTGTGAACTAATGACAGGACACTTGAAAATGCTGTATTTCAGATAATGGTATCTGCTTCAGAAAGGCATGCAAACTGGTTTAATCAAATGTTATATTTTTGGAAATTCTTGATCATTGGAAAGAAGAACTTAAAAGTTTGGGGGTTTCTGGCTTTATTTCTGCACTGCTGCTAAGCAGCAATTTTTGCAAAAGGGGGAGATGTAACCCTCTGCAATAAAACCATTTTCATAATACCATGGGAATGAGTTACTGCTTGAGGTGAGGCACAGTTTCTAATGGCTGCCTAAGCTTTCATCTCCATCTTTCATGGGCTACTCAGACGTTTTTATAGTGCTGACACAAAAAGGGAGCATTTATGTTGCTTCCATTCTCCATCTGTCAACAGTTAGGTTAAAGTGCCACAACAGGAATACTTTTCATCTGATTTCCATTCCAATGTGGTTCATCAATATATGGGATTTGAGCCATGCCAGCTCTCAAGGTCCTAATCACTTATTTTTATGCACCATTAATGGCTAGCCAATATGAGACAAAAGTCTGTCTTTTTAATGTCAAGAAGGTGGTATTTACATTCACTGTGAATTTATTTATTGTGAATTTTTCTGATGTACTTCCTGTACAGTTTTCTAAGCTATCAAGAGTTGGTTTTCAGTAAATAGTGTGAAAAGTCAAAACACTTTAGGCCAGAGAGGAAGTGGATTTTAATTTGTCTTGTCTTAATACATCTATGAACACCAATAATTGATCAACAATTTGAGCATCAGGTAGGAGCAAAAGGAGCACTGTCATTAATCCCTGTTTTACTTACAATTCCTTTCAGCTAATGAACCTAGTTTTATTAGTGGCAGAGACCACAAAAAAGTTTAGTGCAGAAATTTGGAGACATTCATGAAAAAAATTACTATCTTAGTCTCTGCTTAGTGCAATTTTAAGGTTGGACAGGTTTGTGTTGGTAACAAACTAAAGCAGACTATAAGGAGCACAGATTTCCTCTTCTTATCCCTTGGCAACTCTAATTTTGTTAGTATCCAGAGAAAGGTAGCTATAACAAAAAATCAAGAGCAACAGTTGTCACCTATATTTTTGACACATTTTTTTCTGGGCTTATATCTAGGGTTATTCTTGTGAGTTCTGGTGGGGCTTTTTTTTTGTGTGTGTGTGTGTGGTGGTTTTTTGGTGGTTTTTTTTTTTGTGGTGTGGTTTTTTTTTTTTTTGTTAGTTGGTTTGTTTTGTTTTGGTGTTTTAATCTAGGTTTGGGGTTTTTTAAAGACCCTGGCTGGTCTTTACTTTTGTAGTAGAATAGCACCCAGACACAAGTACCCCCAAACACAGCTTCTTTCACTGATGGTAAGAACAGAAAAGCTATTCCAGACCGCTTCAGTGTATCTGTTATACAAGACAATATGTTCCAAAAATATCCTCTCTGTGCTGAAAAAGAGGTGGTTGGGGATGACAAATTTATTTTAAATTGGAGGGGAAAAAAAACTGAGGAAAAAAAAAGTTATGGCTCTGAAGAGGGGGAAAACAATCTGTTTTTAACAGGATTTTCTTCCAAGTACTTCTGTCCCTTGGGTATGCAATATTCGCTTAGACTAAATCTCTTCCAGCTTTCTCTCCGATTTTGAGAGCCTCATTTTTCTCCAGCTAATATAGTGTAGCTCATATACTGTATTTTATGGGTGACTGGCTTCCAGAGGAATGTAGGTGTGAAAGCCCACACAGCCATGAACCTGAGTTATGGGGAGAAGGAGGAGGAGGGTCCAGTCCCTTTCTTGTCAGAGTCAGATGAAGCTCTCACACTGTGGGAGGGATTGTAAAGATCCAAAGGAGATGTTATTTGATTTTGTTTCAAGTTGTTTTCAGTTCATTGGCTGAGATTCCTGGCTTCTGGAAGCTTTACATTGCATTTCAATGCTGTTGGCCACTGGAGTGGGTATTACCACACTCTCAACTCCATGCCTGGTTTGATCTCCATGATTAGCTGTGCTCTTGTGGTCCATGAGTGTGCAGATGTAAAGTACTGTGTCAAAAAGGCTTTTTTGTTTCTGTCTCAAAAACAGTGCATTGTGTTGCATTTCTTGCTGTCAGAGTCTGTGTGTTTGTATAATTAGGACTGTCCAGCTGGTGCATGTGATTCTGAGTTCTTACATAGCTGAGATATATGCCTGAATTTTCACAAAATTAAGAGATCAAATCCAGAATTCCGTGGGCTGTTTTTATTTCCAATGTTTTAACTGCCTTTATCCTGTGATAGAGTGATGTAAAGAATCAGAATGTCTTAAAAATGCATTTATTTGGGGCTTTAAGTTGCTTAAGTTGTGCATATGTTTGTAGGTCTGATCTTACAACTTTTTCATGCAGCTGGGAGCCTTCTGTTCCCTCAGCCACTCTTTCCTTGTTCCCACTAGGTAGTGACCAAAGTGATATCAGAAACAGGAACAAAAAAAAAAAAACACAAAACAACCAATTTACGCCTGTTTTATTCATATCTACAGTTTTCTGTCTCTTAGTTGTGCTTCTTCAGTCCTCTACTCATATTGCTGTCCACCCTCTGTTACCTCCCACAATGATGATTAATGGAATGCTCTACATTTTTTTTTAACTCTTGGTTTTTCTTCTTAGTTCCTGATTATTTTAATTCTGCCAGACCCTTTTTCATATCCTTCCCTCGTCTGCCTCTAATCTACAGTATGTCATTTCTCCTACTCCAATCCCTCATTTCCATTCCTGTAACGTTCCATGTCCTTTCTTGGAGCCTGGGCTGAGCACACAGACCAGTCAAAATGAAAATATACTTTCCAGATTTTAGTAGCCTAATTATTTTATTTTAAATGAAGCCGAGACATCAATCAGATCATTCTCTAAATCCCAGTCACATCAGCAGCTAAATGAAAATATCAGTTCTTCTCTGCCATTCCCAACCCACTTGCTTTTAAATGGTATTATCACAGCAAATATTAGGAATTTAGACATGTCCATAGTCTTTTGTTGAAAAGCTCTTGCAAACAAGGCAAAGGAGATGCATCTGTAATCCTAATATCTTGTGAAATAATATTAACAATGGCTCTGGCACATGTGAGCCTTTAGATAGGAGGCTGTCAGACCCTGGGAGATTGAAAATGAGAAATATTTGAAAGACAAAGAGCAAATCATAGAAATGAGAAGTTAAGAAAAATATTTTTTTTCAGGCTAAGTGGTGCAGGCTCCTGGGGCTGGTTCTCAGTTCTGACACCAGTTCATTTCTAGGCTCCAGCCAGGGAATTCTGAAGAGCTGCACAGGGCTTGAACATGACCAATAAAATCAGATCCTGTCCTCTCTGACAGCCTCAGCTTTTGTCAGTCATGAGTGCCCAGAGTTAATAGGGACTTTAATTAGAGCTGTGGATGCTCAGCTCTGCTGAAAACCAGATCCAACTCAATAAATGTGTGGCCACATTGGAAATATTTGTCTTTCAGACTTTCTGATAAGATTCCTCCCCTTCTATCTTCTTTGCTGTTAACCTGGAGAGATACTGCAGAAACTGCAAGTTATATAGCTGAAAAAGCTGTTTTAGGGAGGTGGACACTTATCATATAATCTGCTTGGAAACTTCTCTGAGCTTTTGAAGGTCCTGTGTCTTTATTCACTGAGGAAGCATATAATGGATATTAAAACCTCTTTTGATTTCAGGCTTCTCATTGAAGGCAAATCTATGAATTCCTCTGACTGGTGGGGAAGGATGTTCTTCCACTGGCTGACTGTTGACTTTTAGGGGTGTTATGTGAAACAGATTTTCTGATAATTTTTACTGCTTCCAAAGCCTCTTTTGTATCCTTTTCTGGTCTCTCTGCAGTTTGCAGTAGGTCACTTCTCCTACTCTGACCTGTTTGCTCTGTAACTGGGAGAACAGAGGAAGCTATGTGAAGAATTTAGGCACATCAGTACTGCCCTCTATGTAGGGAAAGACAAATTAAACAGGTAAAATGACAGGAGAGGATGCTGCAGAGGATGGAGTGATTAGTGGTCAGTCAGTTACAGAGGCAGGAGTATAATTGTCCCTCCAGGTCTGCTACCATGCTATTTTTTTCCCCCAGTGGACTGTGGTTTCTCTTGTAACTACATACTTTATGGACAGAGGCCAGTCTTACATTAGGGATCAATTCAATTTTTTTTCCCCTCATGCAGCTTGCTAAATTTTAGTTTATCATGGTAATTAATTTTAAAAGCCTGAAATTTTATTCCTTCTATTTATCTTTTAATATATTGCTATTTCTGTTTTTATTTTTTCCTTTTTTGTCTTCCACTAAACCCCAAGGGGATGAAGGTGCACGAGGGATGACGTGAAGAGCTTTCTCAAACTTCTGTGTAATAATAATAATGAGATTTGCAATGGGCTTCTAAAGGACACAGATCAGAACCACTTACCATAATGACACTACAAAGTAATGAAGATTCAAGTGGTTCTTATTAGATATGGAGCTGTTTCAGAGAATCCAAACTCTCCTAATATCCTATTGCTAGAGGAGAGGTGGGCACTGATGCTGTGAAATGTTTGTTTCTCTTTTCTTGTTTAAAACCCGGACTAAAGCTGTTTGGATTTGTTGGACTCCACGTGTGCATGCTGAGACTCTCCCTCCCATTAAAGCTTTAAATAAAGGTTCTAGTAAATTTCCATTAAAATAAATAGCAACCACATTTAATGACCAGTTTGTTTGAGTGTTAACAGCCTGTAAGCTAACAAACTCATCATTAACTGGTGATAACTTCTCTGGAGCTGTTTAAATAATCTCTTAACATCAAGCCCTATTTATATTATGATGCTCATGTAAAATTTCTGTCCCATTCTTCTTTTTAATTTTTTTTGAGAATATTATATCTTTTTGGTCTGTTCTTCTTTGATTGTTCCACTTTCCACTACTAGTATTTTTTCCTTATTCATTAAGATAGCAGTTTTATTTTCTTCTGTCTTTTTTCCCAGATTTATCTTAAAATCTCTGCTTGTTCAATGAATTAGGTGACAAACCCCTAGGGATAAATTCAACTATGGAACATAAAACTCACAAATCAATGGAGCTGTGGGCTACATCCTGATTATGTACAGAATTCAAATGAGCTTGGGAAACCAATTTGTGTGCTGTTAGAGGAAGCAGAAATCATGTCCCCAGTCTTGCAAAGACACCAATGCCTTTCTGCAAGTCCAGCAGAATGATTTATGCACAGACATTTGCAGATCTAGAATGTGTGCTGGAGGCCCAATTTGGCTGTAGGATTTTTTTTACACCACAAACTGTCTTGGCTTCATCCTGTGCAAGGAGGATGATAGTTCAGTTTAAATAAAACCTTAAATTTTGGCCAACACTCGGATTAAAGTTGAAAGCCACTCCATGTGATACATTGTATGGAAGGAGGAAAGAACATTTCAAAAGCATTTTCTGCGTTCATTTTTCCCAAATGATTGCAAAATAAATTGGCTAGGAGTGGTGGGCAGCAGCTCAGGAAATCCTCCATGTGTCTTCCTTACCTCAGAACAGGATTGCCAAAAACTGTGTGACATCTGGCATGCCTGTCTGACCTCTTCTTGAAAGATCTCCAGGAGCAGCTGCCCTGCAGCTTTCCTGGGTTTTCTGCTCTTGTATTATGCTGTTATTATTACTGTCAATGCCAGCCTGGAATTTTCTTCCTGCAATATAAAGGTTGTTTCCTGAAAAATGACTTCTTTGCAGTAACCTACCATGGACATTCAAAATGTTTTCCCATCTCCATTGAGTTTTATGCACTTTAGACTGAATAATTCCAAACGTGTGCCCATCTCTCCAGCTGAATGACAACTTTCTTTAGAGTAATGAAGTCTTGAGAACCCTTTCTTTAGGGTTCAAAACTGGACCC